>VWYH01005525.1:530145-591478 GCA_013399365.1 Pampusana beccarii | reverse complement strand
GGAACCGCCTGCCGCGCCGGCCCGGCAGCCATGGCCACCCGCGGGCTGTGGCGGCTCCGGAGGCCTCTGGCCGCGGCCTTCAGCAGCGCGGCGGCGGCGGGAAGCGGGCGGCCCGAGCAGCTGACGGTCCGGCGGCAGGAGAGGGGGGTCCGGTGGGTGAGGGGCCCGGCCCTGAGGCTCGGGATGCGCTGATTGTTTTATAGTAAAACCCTCTTGGTGTTTTGTTGTTTATTATTTTTTTCCGGCTTTTCGCAGAAATATTATCTTGAACAACCCGAGGAAAAGGAACGCCCTGTCCCTGTCCATGCTGCGGTCCCTCAGGGAGGACCTGCTGCACGACGCCAAAAGCAAAGAGCTCCGAGTGATTGTCATCTCAGGTACCGCCGAGGGAAGGGCAGAACGGGGTTAATCGGCGCTATAAACCCCAATCTCTCACAGAATTACAGAGAATGGGACGGGAAGGGAGTTGAGTGTTGTTTTCTGTGCGTGCAGGGATCCTCCATGTGCCCTCACCTTTTAAACTTTGCTCTCAGGCTGTGATTTACACCAGTTTCCACTCTCAGTACTGAATTCCTCGTTCTTGGATGCGACCATCACAACTGGCTTGGGTTTTGTTATATTTTTGTTGATAGTTAACGTGTCTAGGAACAAACACCATAGAAACACGTTTCAAAATGTCAAGGTCATGCGATCTGTTCACAGAGCTGATGAGCTTTTTTTCTTTCGTAAAAATAACCAGTAGATGAAATAATTGATTTTGAAACTATATGTAAAGAATACTTGAAACAGAACAAATGCCAGGGAAATAATTGGTTTTAAAACTATATTTAAAGAATACTTGAAAGAGAACAAAAGCCAGGGAAATAATTGGTTTTAAAGCTATATGTAAAGAATACTTTAAACAGAACAGAAGCCAGGTTCTAATGGTCATCAAGCTAAGGAAATAACATTCCCACATCCTGGTTTTCACGCAGGAGCAGCCTGAGCTGGTGTGGCTTTTTTTTGCAGTTGGCGGCAGGTCTAGATCGTAATAAACGGGGCTCACAAGTTTTCTTCAAATCTGGTGCTCTGTTCCCCTGCTCTAAGCCAGGATCAGCCTCGTTCTCTTTGCCACTGGGTTGTCAAAACTGGTTTTAAAGCTCTCCGATGAAGGAGAGATCATAATATCAATACCGCAGGCACCCATAACCTGCAGATGTAAAACATCATCTCTCAGAGCCTGTTACAGTTTTCTTCCATTTAGGTATTAACCTGTAGAGTTCTTAAAGATAATGAAACATGAGCTATTCTTAAGCCATCTTTTTTCCTCTGCTATTTTAAGATAATCTTCCCTTTCTCCCCTTCCAAACATCTCAGAGAAGTAGGTTTATTACTTTAGGATGCTGCTGTTTCCTGTATGTAGAGAACACTGCGTGTTTGTGCACACAAGCATGGGAGTAAGTGAACTTCACAGGGGTCAATTTAAATATATAGATCTTCAATATTTCAAACAGCACTTACGGGTTTTGTGAAACCTGTTTTTCTTTGGGATTGTGGTAGTTTGGGATTTTGCGAGCACAATTTCAATTGTTTTTTTGCTTTAGTTGAAAAAGATACTGCACATTCCTGTTGATTTCCAATCCTGTTGCTGAATGGAACGCAAAAGAAGAAATCTCAAGAAAATAAAAGACTTCTCAGAGAATGCTCTGAGTCTTTAACACAGACTTTGCAGTGGATTCTTCTTCAGTGAGGCACAAATGCAGATGTGATTAATTTCTAGAAATGTATTTCTGATCCCATGAGCTGACTGATGTTGATTGTGTGGTTATTTCTGGATAGAACGTGCTGCAATAATCTGGTCCATAAGAAACAAATGCATAGGTAAGCTTGTGTCTGCGTACTTGGAGCTGGAAATGTCACGTCCATACAAATGCCTGCGAAATTCTGAAGGATTCAAAAGCATCAAATTGGTTTATTCTAATGGCAGATCTCAAAGAAAGGGAAAACAGTTGTAAAGATGTGTATCCGTAGAGGGTGTTTTGATCTTAGCTGCCACTCTAGGCAAGCAAATCCAAATCTTAGGTCCACAGAAACCTGCTCTTTTGCTGCCCAAACCCTGGACGTGTTTTTTGAGATTCTCTAGATGGCAGTTTCAGCAGCGGAGGAAAAGATGCCCCAACAACCCTTCTGGTTCTCCTCTAGCAGAACAACCCTTTTCCTTTTTTTTTTTCTTTTTTATTTTCCATTGTGGCCTTGAACGCCATGACACAAATATCCTGATGCTTATTTAGCAAAAGTTAATAATTAATGCTGGGTACAATAAAAAGGGACTCACAGTATTTATAAGTGTGAGAACAGAGCACTCCGTTCTTGCTCCAGCTGACTAGTTCACGTTGTATCAGGGAGCTGTGTGGTACAGTAGCCTTTAAAGAAACTGGGCTCAGAGGTGTGGAGTGCCTTATTTTTAACTGAATTAACTCGGAATGGAAGTAAATGTAGGCCTTTAAAAGTGTTTATGGGTGTTACTGTGGTTAAATGTTACATTGTGGCGATTTGTTGTTACAAATCCCAGAAGGCAATATTTTGGAATTCTGCACAAGGCTCCCAAGCCCCTTGGTTTTGACCATCGGCACCTTTATGCCTTTAGCTGGGGCATTAATAAGCCGCTACCCCTTGTTTCTTGATTCATTCAGATGGATTTTTCCTGAAATGTTTTGCAGCTGAAGGACCTGTGTTTTGTTCTGGCCACGATTTAAAGGAACTGTCAAGCGAAGACGATGTGAAGCATCATTCCCAAGTATTTGAAATGTGCGCAGAGGTAAGCGGTTCTCCCCGAGCGCCACCCCTTTGCCTGGTATGAAAAGCAAGCAATGATATTTGTTTAAGGAAGGACAGCATGGTTCGTCTGCCAGCTAAAGCACAGACTTGCCTCACAGTCCTTTTTGCTGCTTTGCCGTTTTAATAACTGATTCTGGTGAAATTACGTTTTTCCCTGGATTTTTTCTACATGCAAATAAAAGGGCTAGAATGCCAATGTGCATGGTACAGTGGGTACAGTCACGGCGTGTTCCTTAGTTGAGCCAGTGTTCCTTGCAGCTCAGCGTTTGGGCAATGTCATTCCTAGAAACGTAGGGATACGCACCTTCAAACCACTTGTGATCTCGTGTTCTTTCCCAACGTGGAGCTGGTATCTCAAGACCAGCTTAAACAACATCAAGCAGACCATGTGAAAGCAAGAACTGAACCCATCTCTGAGTTGGCGGTTGCCTCGTCAGCAGAACATACACGTTCTTGTTGTTAATACAAAAGCACAGACCCAGAGGTCGGGAAATTAAAGCGAAACCTGGAGCCTTTGTAGGGAATGGTAAAAATCCCTTGGATTGTAACAGCACTAAAAATGACCCCTAATCCTGCTCAGTGTGACCACAGAAAGTCATTAGAAACTTTTTGTTCTAGTTTCTCCGGTAATAACGGTCTCTATACGCATTGTCAAGCCCATATTTAACAAATGCTCTAAAAGCCAAGTGTGAAAGTTACCACTGAAGGGCTTTCTGTGTAATATGAAGCAATCACCCCGGCAGCCTTGCCTGGATTTCAGCCACGTGCACCGATCACAGCGAGGTAACCACAAATATGACTAAAAGACACCTTGGTCCCTTCATCAGAAAGGAGCCAAGGTCCAGTAGGTTAGTAGGCAGTAGTTGAATATTAATTTTGCAGTTGCAGGGCACAATTCAAGGACATTGTCAGTGGAAAACTGAACTGTGCCTCTTGCAGGTCACAGAAAAGGAAAGATCAGGCAGAAAAAGAAGTGAAACTTGTTCCGTAGAGCATGAAATCAAGAGTTGGTAAATTTTTCACTTTAAGGACCAGAGGAATTTAAATTGTCCTGTATGTGTATCTAGCATTTTGGCTAAATTCAGAATTAATGAGTAGTATAGCAAGCTTAATTTTGATTAATAAAAAGAAATAGCAAAAAAAATAACAATGTCAGCATTTAGAGTTAAAAATAAGCCTAGCTTTCTTTGTGAGAATGGTGCTGTGCTGTATATGAAGTTTAGTAAGAGAACATTATTACAAATTTTAAAAATGGCGTGCAAATTTCAGATTAATATTCCTGAGACCATGAAATTAAGAGATGGGGAGATATTCAAAAGCCAACCGGACACAATCCTGGACAACCCGCTCTACCTGAGCCTGCTTGAGTGAGGGGGTTGGATTCTATGATCTCAAGAGGTCACTGCCAACCAAAATGCTTCTGTGAAACTGGCAACGCAAGTTCAGGAAGAAATTAAATATAAGAGATGAAATGACACTTGAAGTGATCCCTTTTCTGATGTTGATGGTAGTGATAAGAGCTTTAACCTCTCTGCCTGAGTATTCTAAAGGGATTTAAGTTTCTCATAAGTCACAACTCACTATTATCCCCATGGAGGAAGAAGGCCGTGCTGTTAAATAATAATGGCACTTTAGAGGCAAGCAGAAATAGAGAAATTAATTTCTGATATCTAGAGATATCTAGAGAAATTAATAACTGATATCTAGATTTTAGTTGACTTTTCCAATGAAATATTATTTTTAAGCAAAGACAGAAGAACAAAGACAGATGAAATGCAAAACTGAATGTAAGTAATTTTACCTAAGCAACATAAAATTTCCTAGACTTCATCTACTGGAGAAAGTGAAGTAGCAAATGAAAATTTGTTATCTTGCTACCCTGTGCTAATATGAGATTTTTTTTTTTTAATCCAGATAATGACTGTAGACATTTAACTAGTATTTGCTATCTTCAGGCATTAAAATTAGGTGAGTTTGTTTATCCCCACTGTATAGAAAGAGAATCTGATTTAGAAAAGTTGAGACACATTCGTCTTTCTTAACTTCAGCTATCTGAAGTTGGCTGTCCAAATATCAAGAAGTATCTGAGAGAAAGAGGGAGCATGAAAGAGTTGAGTGTGTTTTTCCATCTTGCATCTAATGCAAGCACAAAAAATTGTTCCCTGGCAGGTTAAGTGTCTCCCTGGAATGCAGAATAAACCTAGAAAGACATCCAGTGATTGTTTGGTCGAGATCAACCCAGGCTTGAGATCATAGAGAAACCAGCAAGAGGCTGATTTAAATTCTTGGGACAGAGACTTTTATTAAGTCAGTTTTGCATTGTGGGGCGAATGAAGGTGGGGATGGTGCGTCTCACATACACATCTACCCACAGCCAGGAACACTGGACCTGAAGTGCAGAGCAGCCAAGCTCCACACAGCTCTGATAACACGTGCTGCTGCCTTTCATTGTGTTTTCTGTTTCCACTGGAGTTAGCAGGACCAGCTCATGCTACACAAACACAGCTGAGCAGCTACTGGAACAGCAGTGATCCTGCGGATTAGAGCAGGTTTTGCAGAGAGCTTACTTCTTTTGCTAAACTCCAATTAATAAAGCTGAAAAATGCACCCATTGGGTGTGTGAAGCAATTGCAAGTTTTAGAGCAGCCACTGCTTAAATTTTGTGGACTTTATAGGACAAGTGGTAATGGCTTTAAACTGAAAGAGGGTGGATTTAGATTCGGTATAAGGAAGAAATTCTTCACCATGAGGGTGCTGAGGCACTGGAACAGGCTGCCCAGAGGAGCTGTGGATGCCCCATCCCTGGAGGTGTTCAAGCCCAGGTTGGACGGGGCTTTGAGCAACACGGTCTAGTGGAAGGTGTCCCTGCCCATGGCAGGGGGTTGGAACTAGATGGTCTATCATGGTCCCTTCCAACCCAAACCATTCTACGATTCTGTAACTAACCACTTCCTTTTGTGCACGCAGGTTATGACGTTAATCCAGAAACTTCCCGTACCAGTGATTGCCAAAGTGAACGGCTTGGCTACGGCGGCAGGCTGCCAGCTGGTGGCAAGCTGTGACATCGCGGTGGCGAGTGAGAAATCTCAGTTTGCTACTCCCGGAGTAAACATCGGACTGTTTTGCTCCACACCAGCTGTGGCCTTGGGCAGATCTCTTCCAAGAAAGGTAGGCTTCCTTCCCAGATACTCTTTGTAATTTTGCAAGAGGTAGGTTCCCATGTCGGGAGATTTAGTTCCATTGCCTAAACTTTATTTTCCTGCAGTAGAACATTCAAAACACTTCATCGCAAAAGACATCTTCGTAACTCTTCAGACTGGGAAAAAGAATAAAGGGATGAACTCTGTTTAGGGAAAGCAGCCTCCGAGTGATGCGATTCCAACCAGCGCGAACTCAAACCAGCAGCACACCAGCTCAGCGATCCCTTTCCTTTCCAAGAGGCAGCTTTGTGCTCTAGACAATGATGTTCTCCCCTGATGAGGACACCCCTGCAAGTTCAGGATATCGGTCCCACCGAGGTATCGATTCTTGCCAGGCAGTGACATTTCACTGCCAGCAGGATCTGCCTGGGTGAAGATCAAGAGGCTTTAAATAGCATCTAAAACCCTCCTATACTTTCATCCTGATTTATTCCCTACTGATTGTGACTACACATCTCTCACTGCATAAACAATGGTAAATCTGTAAAGCTTCCGTAACTGAGAAAAGAGATTTTAAGTTCTGATCCAGCTGGATTCATGTGGGCAGACCCTCCAAGCCCAGCAGGGCTCTGCCGAGATGCAAGGACTTAACTGGACAAGTCCAGTTGCTGGATAAAAGCTTCAACTTTAAATTTCCCATTTGTAAGGCCATCCTGTTCAAATATAGTCTGTCTGTGTTGTTTGTATTGTTTGGGGTTTTTTTTAAAGTGTGCTATAGTGTACACTTATAACTGCTTCTGAATCAGTGTTTCTGGGGTTTATGATTACCTTTTTAAAATGTCTGAGATATACTTTCCTCTGTCCCACTTTTCAAAGTAGCAAGCAAGTTCCTTACAGTTCTCAGGGTTACTGATTTTACCTTTTGTCAAATGAAATGTTGCATTTTTTGTAGCTATCAGAGCAAAGATACTAATGAGTATAATCAGCTTTTATCCTTCAGGCCATCAGTCAATTGCATCAGGAGTCTTGGAAAAAAATTCATATTGATATATAACATTGAATAGTCACTGAGTATTTGTTTTTCTTTTTAATTTGAAACCTGAAGCACAAGATGCTGGAAGCAGCAGGAGACTGAAATAGATGTGGCTATAAGAAGGACACCTTTAAAAACACCCCAACCAACCTTAAACTAAGGCAGGTGTTTTAAAAAACTACACATTAACATAGTAAGTCTTTATTTATCATTTTATGTCCAGCTTAAAATACTGAGTTCAGTCATTTGACGTTGTGGGCCATCCACATCTCAGTTCCTACTGTGATCATTAGAGATTGTGGGCTTTCGAAAAGAAACCCAGAGGTGTCAGCCAAGGACAGCTGGAATCAGCAGGCAGGTTTGAAGAAAGGCCAGCTTTAGACCAGGCCAGCTTTAAACCCAGTCCTACCCTTTGCTGAAACTTCTTAACACTTCTGTGGCAGTTTAAGAGGCCGAAAGATTTAAATCTTACATTTGTCAAAACAGTAACTTAGACTTGAAGGAGGAAGCTGAAATTCCCCAAACAAACCAAACCTGTAGAGCAGTTGAATTGACTTCATATAGTATTTTTTTCTTGTTCAGGTGGCATTAGAGATGCTTTTCACGGGTGAACCTCTTTCTGCTCAAGAAGCATTAATGCATGGGCTCGTCAGCAAGGTGGTACCAGAAGACAAGCTGGAAGAAGAGACCATGAAAATCTCTCAGAAGATATGCGCGAGCAGCAAATCCGTCCTGGCTTTGGGGAAAGCCACTTTTTACAGACAGATGACACAGGACCTCGATACTGCTTACAAAATGACTACTCAGGTCATGGTCGACAATTTGACTTTGAGAGATGGACAGGAAGGTATTGAGGCCTTCATTCAAAAACGGAAGCCTGTCTGGTCACACTCGCAGGATGAGAAGAAATGAATCTTATTTCTACCCTGTTTCCCCAAAAATAAGACCTACCCCAAAAATAAGCCCTAGCCTGATTTTTCAGGATTTTTGAGGGTGCTCGAAATATAAGCCCTACTCTAAAAATAAGCCCTAGTTACAGTTAATTTTAAAAGTCAATTTAAATAGTGTCCAGGCAGCTATCCATGTAAAAAAGTAATAAGTTTTGGAGCAAAAATTAATAGAAGACCCTGTCTTATTTTTGGGGAAACACGGTAAGCTAAACTTAGCTGTGCTTTATGATTCTTCACATAGTTGCCTTTGGGAACTGTATTTTTGTTCTTACCAAAAGTTAAATTTCTTATATATGCCAAAGCCACAATAAATTTATTCTAAGTATGTAATAAATGTTAAGAAAGATCAAACCAATTTCTTCCTTTTTGGCAGTATATTTAAGCTATGGTTTTAGAAGGAACTCCGTGCTGCAAAAATCAGTTTAAGATGTCCCAGGGAATCACAGGGACTGGGAGAGAGCTCAGATCATCCTGTTCAGTAACTGTCCCTCTAGTTCTGAATAAGGATTTCCATATATAAATAACTGAAGGGCTTGGACACATTCCAGAGATGATGGTAGTACGTACCATAGTGGATTCCAATCCTGTTCATATGTTACAGGTAAAAGCCTATAACAGTAGCCTCCTTATGAATATATCTGTTTATGAACTGGATCATAAACTAGTTTGTCTCCCTGAGCAAATCCTGGTTTTCCATCATCAGTTCGAGCACTTGTCCCAGCTCTAGAGGACTTTGCTGTTGGCTGCAGCGAGGCTAAGCACGGCTTGGGGGTGTTTGGTTTGGAAAGAGCGCACTGCGAAAGCCACTGCCTGTGGGCTTCAGCAGAGATTCTCACCTGGCAGTGTCTTGACCCACCTGTAATTTTCAGGCTGTGTCTCAGAGTCTTAACGTGTTAGTTGGAAAGTCCATCCTTGTGCTCCAAGCTGGGCTTTTACCAATGCCATGCATTTAGTCTTGACAACATCCAAGAGCAGGGATTCAGCTGCTCCTCTGGGTAATGTCACAGTGCTGTGCAGCCCTCTTGGTGAAAAAAAGAATTCTAAACATCCAGTCTGAACCTCAAAGCAGCAGTTTGTTGCACCCTCCAGTGGGCCAGTTCCAGTTTCTCCCCATTCCTTTTGTCTTGGTTGTGCCAAAACTGGACCGTATCCCAAATATGGCCTCACCAGTGCTGAGCAGAGAACAAAACATTCCCTCTATCCGCTGATGCTTTCAGCCACTCGATATTGCTCAGCCTGCATTTTGTTGTATTTGTAACAAGAGTGCGCTGTTGGCTCATGTTCAGCTGGGCATCCACGGTAAGCCCGGTTTAAGCAGGACTGCTGCTCTGCCAGTCAGCTCCTAACCTGGTCTGGGCCTTGAATTTTTTCCTCTCCAGCTGCAGCAACTTGCATTTCTCCTTAGATGATGGTTCTGGATTGAAGCCGGACCATTTAGTTCATCAGCTATTCCCTCAGTTTCGCATCATCTGCAGATTTGCTGAGGGTGTGTTATTGATGACAATACTGAATGATACGGGCCTCCGTATCAATCCATAGTGACCAACATGGGATGGCCTCTCAGCAAAGACATTTTTTTCGGAAGTTCCACACAGCCAAATCCGGAATGTTCACAGAATCACGGACTTGTTGGCGTTGGAAGGGACCTCTGGAGATCATCCAGTCCAACCCACCTGCTAAAGCAAGTTCACCTAAAACGGATCACACAGGAAGGTGTCCAGGTGGGTTTTGAATGTCTGCAAAGACAGAGACTCCACAACCTCTCTGGGCAGCCTGGTCCAGCACTCTGGCACCTCAAAGTTCATCCATTCCATCCTTAAATAGGCATCTAAGACCAGGTGAATCACTGTATGGATGGGCCTTTTGGGTTTTTCTGTTGACAGTAAAGTTAGCCTAAAGTGTTTAGACTTAGCTGTCTTAAGTTAGATCAGATGAATCCTACCTAGAGCTCCTAAACTCCAAATGTGCAAGTACCGTGAATCGAGAAGGATGCTTGCTCCCGTGTCCTTGGTTCCCTGTCTGTGTGAGTTAGTTCATTCCTCAGTTCTCCTCTGGAGTGAATCAGATACCCAGTAAAGTCCTGGGACGGTTCTCACCAGAGATCAGTTAATCCCAGCCAGCGTGGACGGGTCCACATCAGCTTTGGCTCCTTTTGCCCTTCACAGTGCCCTGGTACTATCCCCGTAAACCCTGCCTAACTCTCCTGAGCATCCTCAGCATCCTGCTAAAAAAGGAATGGGAACTTAAACTTGAAGTCACCATTCAAAATAGTTTGTTTCTATAGGAATGTGAAAAATGGGGATCAATTGGAATAGTTGTTTTAAAAATACAAACTTTTATTGTTACCACTATGTAAGATGGGTAAGTTTTATATAAACTCAAATAGTTTATACAGGTCAGGAACTGTTATGAGCAGTTAAGAGATAGAAGGGTTAAATTTAGAGCCAAATAACCTTCATCATGTCCTTTTTAATGCAGTAACATGCTGCACTTAGACTCTGTTCCCACATACTGCTCTAAAAGCATTAGGAAAGAGTAAATTGTTTTTAAAAATATTTATATTTAATGGCTATCTTGCAACTACTCAGCAAATCTCTACTGGCTCTTTTGTTCCAGGCTTTTAGAAATAAGTACATTATCTGATTTTTTTTCAGAATTGTGCTCTTTCCAACTAACTGCAGTAATAAAATGGTTTCACTGGCCATCTTAAAACATGAGTGATAGTTTAGATTGAGCACATTCTTTCTGATGTTTAGAAATTCTCCTTCTGCAATTGATTGCCATCTATACATTATTGTATTGGCATTATTATTAACTTCTGGTTATCATTTGTGAAGAAAAAAAATCTGCATTTTTAAAGAATAATTACTTCATTTGAAATAGTTGTACTGCAATGGAATTAAATTCTGGTCATCTTATTCCTGTACATAGATTAATTGAATTTGAATGGCCTCGTAAGACACTAGTATTACAAAGACATATATGTATCCATAGCATTATTTGCTGTGAGCAGACTCACATTAATGGAAGTGCTATGTAAAGCTAAGAACGGGCATTCTTTAGCAAGACAAAAGGGTGATGGGAGGGGAAATTAACTCCCAAAGCCAGAGTTCTGGTTGTTTATAAGATAGGCAGAGTAGGGGTGTTGCCTTATCCTTGGATTTCCCTGTAAAAGACCAAACACAGCAATACCTCGAGCTCCTTCACAGTTCAAATCCGTGGAAGCTGAGAAAAGGCAGCGCTCTGGACAACTGAGTTCAGATCCTGCAGAACACGTCTTTTCTAGGCTCCTGGTCTCTCTTTCAGTCTAATTCACAGTTATGACAAATGTTTGTGTTGTACTTCCAGCCCTTGAAGAGAAAAAAATATTTATAAGTACGTTTCAGCTCAGTTTTCACAATGTTTGTATTATTTTATGCGATAAAGTAATTGTGTAATTAGTAATCATCTGTTCCAAAAATGGTGGTGTCCGCAAAAACATTTCCCTCCTGCTTGAACCGCCAGACGGAAAAGCTTCAGAGATTTTAGAACATTGTTACACTGGCCCCTGTGGATTGACAAAGCAATATCATTTTTCATTTCTGACTTATGTGGGATTTTTATCTTCGCCCACATCTGCGTTTATTGTTTAATTTCACAGATTTACAGGCTATCCCTGGGAAACAGACCGGTCCCAGAATTGTTAATTAAGTTCTACAGCCAAGAAACAGCAAACCAAATGATAGATTGAGAGCCTTAGCGCTGTGGCTATCTGCTGCCCGAGGAGACGGTTCGTCCCAAAATAGCAAGGAATCTATCCCTTGTCACCCCATTCATTTTTATTAAAGAATGTGCTCTGCAGCGGTGTCTGCCAGGTAATTAGCCTAGTTTCAAGTGACCCTAATAGCATGTGGCATCCACTCAGCCTTCTCTGCAGACTAAGTACGGCTCCATCTGTGTGCTGCCTCTAGGATGCAGCTTATCAGTGCAAATGACAGACAGGGACATGTTTTCTATTCATATACGCAGGAACGGCTGGAAACGGGTCAAGAAAATGCAAACTAGGAATTGCCAGTGACCTCAGAGTCCACGGAGGCCTTAGAAGAACGGCTTTGAGCCTTTTTCCTGCCAATAGCAGGATCATAGAATCATTCCAGTTGGAAGAGACCCTCGGGATCATCGAGTCCAACCATAAACTAACCTAGCACTAAACCATTTCCCTAAGAACCTCATCTATGTGTCTTTTAAACCCCTCCAGGGATGGTGACTCCACCACTGCCCTGGGCAGCCTGTTCCAATGCCTGACAACCCTTTCTGGGAAGAATTTTTTCCTGATATCCAATCTAAACCTCCCATGGCGCAACTTGAGAAAAGATACATGGGCAAAATCTGGAGGACACGATCATATCATCCCTTGTGATGTAACTACAGGATCCCCTCGTGAAGAAGGCAAATAAATAAGCCAAGGTGCAGCGAGAGCTGGAGTAACACTCGGCAAAAGGATGTTCTTAATTCATGGACCAGGCAACAACCTGCCCCACCACATGATTTGAAAATAGAGGTAAACAGAGAACTCAGGTGATGGGCAAGTTATTTGTACCTTCTACTTTCCACAGAGCTGAAGAACAGAACGTGACTTTATATAGCCTTTTATATAAACTTTGTGTGGTTTTCTTAAGGCCACACAACTCGGGATTCAGCAGACCGGGTAAGATTTAGTTGTGCATTGCTTTGGATTAATCACCCAGCACTGTGGAGGGAGCTTGAGAATATGTACTACAAAGGCACAAAAAGCTGGACGTAGTTAACATTAAAAATACATGACCAACTCATTGGCAAAAGTCAGCATCGTAGTTTTTACCGTCTAGCTCATGATTTCTGGATGGCAGCACTGTGTCCTTCACAGAATTGCCTCTGGGTAATTCTTATATTGTCATTCGTGTATTGCAGATGGGGAAATTGAGGCCAAATGTGCTCTGCCTGAGGTCTCACGGTGAGCCGGTGGCACCGTAACAGTCCTTGTACTGCTTCAGCAAGAGTTTTCAGTAAAATCAGCAGAAAAACAGGAAGATTGCATGCCCTGAAGAGACTGCAAAGGCTTCTGAACAGGAATTATGAGCTACTGCATCAAAGGCCCCATGCTTGACATTTATTGGCTTTTTGATGAATGTTGGGGTAATTTTCCTGTCAACAGTTTCTCATTAGGAGCCTGGCAATGTTCTTTCTGACCATTATCTTGCTCAATATCACATTGGGTTGCCACAAAGAGCAGAGATTTTTTGTAAAACCCATCTATCTCTGTAGCTGCAAAATTTTCTAATAATTCTACATTTGAATAATCTCATGGAAATGCTGGCTGCCTTCTCTAAGCAATAAGGGCAAGAGACAAATGGTTAAATTCCCATGAAGACCTAAAGCTATAGGACAAATCTCATACTGCAATGAGTAGGATTCATTTGTCTTGATTTCGCTGGCTTTGCACCTCAATTATACTAATTCTGAATTTAGCCACTGAGTAATGCATCCCCCTCCTGTTTTACAGTCACAAAGGAGGGGAAATGTCACCCAAGCTGTACCTTTCTCACTCTCCATTGTATTATGTACCATCTCCCAGCTGCTTGTTGTCAGTATTAGGAATTATTTTTGTCAAACCCATAGCTTTTATAAAGTGAAAATAGTAGAAATGTATCCCTAATAACATTGTGTATTTGAAAAGGGGAAAATCATTCAATTTTGATGTGGTTAACTGTAGTTATTTTTATGACTTTTAAAATATTAATACTTATTCTAAATATTTGTATACTGGAGCTGTGATAATGGGAGCATCATGAGGTTATTGTATATTTTATTATGTTTGTCATAGAGAAAAGAATGAAAACAAAACCAGATAATAACAAATGCAATTTGTAGTACTAAAATTTAAGCCAGATTCATGGGTTTGATTCATGACTGTGGTTCATAGCTAGTTAACACAAGAGACTTTAATCTTCCCTCCTTAGGTAGGACAGTGTTTTCAGCCTGCCGAACCCAAAACTTGTAACACTGTGGTGTTAACTGATAACAATAAACACTCCTGTAGCCAAGATCAAAACGCAACCAACTCCTTAACTTTTCATAGCAGAACTTGTTGGCCTTAATACAGATACAGATATTGATCTCATCCGCTGGTTCTGCTGAAGGAAAGTCACCTCCTGGAGCGGCAGGACAGGTATGGATGGCAACACCTCAGCCTGTCTGCAGCTCGGCTCATTAGAGCCGTATGGCAGGGAGGTCTGATGTAATGGGCCGTGTCTCAGAGAGCGGAAGCTCCAGCCATACTCTGCTTTCTGAAGGAGTTTTTAAGGACAAATTAACTGCAATAAGAGAATGTTGACATTCAGGCTGCCTCAGCTGCTGATGACAGAGAAGGCGTTGGGTCTTCCAAAGTGGCACTCGGGTTTTGTTCCGGATCTGTCCTCCTATAAACAATTACGGTGGATGAAATCATTTTTTGAAAGATGAGCGATGCCTTCCCTGTCAACTCTGCACTGTCAACGTCAAGGAGAATGTGATATATATATCAATACCTGCTACAGTTTTCTCCACTTCCTGGCCCAAAATCATTCTCAGTGCAGACACCGAGTGATGCTTCTGGAAAGAAACAATAAAGGATTAGTAAAATGTATATAGAACCCGTGGGAAAAGAGAAGGCAAATGAACACATGAAGTCATTCTCCTAATGTGGTCTTCAGTCTAGATACAAATACTTTGTTTCTTCTACCTGTTTAATGAAATATACCACTCATGCCATTAAAACTTAATCATCTGTTAAAGGAATTACTCTTACAACAAAAATCTCTATTCTGAGTGTTAGGATACAGTATAAAAATAGACATGGCAAATACTTCTGAGTTAGTCTCCCTTCTCTTTCAAGATCTCACTAGATTAGGTTAAAAATATTATAATAAATATAATAATAAATATAATAATTTTTTTTTGAGTCCTTAATATGAAGTCAGAACACTTATTGTTTTTCACCTCTCCCTCCTTGGGGGTTAAGTTTTTCGTTTTGTTTGTTTGTTTTGTTTTTAATTGAATGCTGAAATTCTTACCTAAGTACACGAATCTGGAAAGCTTTACAAAATACCACATATCACATTTTAACAACTGGTAGCACTGCCATAAAGACTGGAGTGGGGGAAAGCATCAGGTTTTAATGTAAAACCTGTAAGAAATGAACAAAATGTAACAGATGAGCAAAGCAGTGTAATGAGAGAATTTGGTTGTCTAAAAGAAGGTCCTGCAGAAGAAATACTGAGGTGCTCTCCAGAGCACTGGAAAACTGACCGAGTTTACCTCTTTTTGAATATTCATGGGAGGACAATGAGCCCCTTATTCATTAGCCTGAGGTTATTATTAATTATCAATATTGTTACTTATTATCCGTGTTGCTATTATTCTTGCTATAACCTGCGTAACACAGTGACACCACTACAATTCAATAATTTAAATTTTGATGTATCCTCTCTATAGTTGGGCTTGGAAACTGGTCTGAATTGCTCAAATAAGAAGCCTCTTGCTGCATGAGTTGGGGAATAGCATTTGTCTGACAGCAAGAGTAGATTTTTATCGTCTTACATAGCCTGTGAAAAAACACATGTACTGAGCAGGGTAAAATGGAAGCTGTCGAAGATAACAGTCCTTTTTGTTTGCTGTCTGCAGATATTCCTGTAAGCTTTTACTCTTTTTCCATATATTCAGAGAAGACAATCCAGGAATGGACAGCCTGAAACCTTTATGAGGCACTGGATGGCTGAAATGCAACAGCAAATTATTCACCACTTACAAGTACTGAACTAGCAAAATCCAAACAGTAAATCTACCCCAGCAAAAGTCCTGGTAAAGAACTCAGTAGCAGTTCATAGGCTAAAAAAAACTGTTAAAATGTCCTAAACCTTTCTGTCCCATTCATTACTATAATATTTAAATACATTCCTACAAGCCATTTGTTACACAATTCTGAAATGTAAACAAGAGGAAAAAAGATTTTAAAGCCCAGGACCAAAATAAAAGGAAAAAAAAACAACCCTTGGTTTGCTTTCTGGCTTTCTCACAAAAATCCAGTGTGACCTTGGGCAAGCTGATAGAGACAGAAAAGAAACACGACTGTCTAATCCAGCCTCCTGTTTACCATAGGTCATTGCTTCCCGGCCTGCTTACCCCAATACGCCATTTGACAGAATTGCAACTGTGGTTGAGCTAAGGAATCATCTAACTTTGTGAAGAAAAGGATTAAAACTAAGAAGAAAAAGAAGATGCCAACAGTGTGATCCATATTCCTTGCCGTCAGAACTTGTGGCTTATTTCTGGTTTGCATTCATCTGACCACAGTTTCCAGGCAGGGTACAAGAGCTGCATTTTTGTGGGCTTCAGCTAGATCTGTCAGTATCTCAGCAGCCTCTATGTAAAATAAGGCCGATCATTCTATTTTCTTCCACTATCTTTTATCTATCTTGTCTCTGTAAACCAAAAGCTCTCCAGGGGGAAACTGGTTCTCGCTACATGTACATTCAGTGGTTAGCACAACAGCTTAGACTGGACTTGTCTTTGGTGAGGGATGATTGATATGTAACATCTAAGTTACAACAGTGAGAAAGACATAAAAAAATAAAGCAATAAACCTCAAAAATCTCTGTCTTCAGTTTACTACAGATCTTCAGAAATCCTTGTTTGTCGTACAGCAGAAAATATGTAATCTTTATTATGAAATGATGGCACTATCTATCAAACTGTCAGCAGAGGGCATTAACAGCTCACATCTTGAAGCAGTTCCTGGTTAGTATGTTAGGCCAGTTCTGCCCCTGTTGTTTTTCTACTTGACCGCTCACCAGGAATGAGCTCTGAACACCGTGTGTGAGAAAGTACTCCTGCAGTTATGCGAGTCATGGGCCTGAACTCTTTTCTCTCCTACTTTCCCTACAGTCTTTGCATCCTCACTGACTACATTGGAGGACCACTTGCAATCCGCTAATCAAGCCAGGCTGGCTGCTTGGTGTCAAGTTCTAGGAATATCTTTGGAAGCAAGAGGAGAGTCTGTTCTGCTTTAAGTAATACACCTGTGAGAAATACAAATTGGGGGACCTGGACTATTCAGCAGAGCACATTTTGGGAAAGCTTGGCTGTTATGGCTTTCTAGGTAGTTTTAATTTTAGATCTGAATGAGTTTGTGTAGATTGGTAAGAGGTTCTGGAGGGAACAAGAGATACACAAAGACCTTCCAGGAGACTAGATTGGCAAGTCAGGCCCAAGAGGTGAGTATGATAATCACACCTTCATCACAGTATCACAGTATGCTAGGGATTGGAAGTGACCTCAAAAGCTCATCCAGTCCAATCCCCCCGCCGGAGCAGGAACACCCAGATGAGGTTACACAGGAAGGTGTCCAGGGGGGTTTGAATGACTGCAGAGAAGGAGACTCCACAACCCCCCTGGGCAGCCTGGGCCAGTGTTCTGTTACCCTCACTGAGAAGAAGTTTCTTCTCAAATTTAAGTGGAACCTCTTGTGTTACAGCTTGATTCCATTACCCCTTGCCCTATCATTGGTTGTCACTGAGAAGAGCCTGGCTCCATCCTCCTGACACTCACCATTTATATATTTATAAACATTAATGAGGTCACCACTCAGTCTCCTCTTCTCCAAGCACAAGAGCCCCAGCTCCCTCAGCCTTTCCTCACACAGGAGATGCTCCACTCCCTTCATCATCTTTGTTGCCCTGCCCTGGACTCTCTCCAGCAGTTCCCTGTCCTTCTTGAACTGAGGGGCCCAGAACTGGACACAATATGCCAGATGAGGTCTCACCAGGGCAGAGTAGAGGGGAAGGAGAACCTCTCTTGATCTACTAACCACCCCTCTTCTAATACACCCTAGAATGCCATTGGCCTTCTTGGCCACAAGGGCACAGTGCTGGCTCACGGTCATCCTGCTGTGCACCAGCCTCAGTCCACATGCCTCAGATTTTCAGGAGTTGATAGCAATCCAGAAGATGGGTCTCCCAGACAGAGTTCAGCCATCCAGGATCTGTGTGGCCTCTTCCACCCTCCTTAAAAGGCGAACTGACACCATCTCTTCTCTCTGTGACTCAGTTCCCCACCTATAAGGAAGTTACGAAGTTCTCTGTGACACACTAACAGCAGTGAATGATAAAAACTAATCAACTGTGCTACCCACAGCTTGGTGACGAACTAATGCATTTGTCACACTGCTGGCCCCGAGTCTGCTGAGTAGAGAAGAAAACTGCTGAAGGTGTCAGTCCAGATGGACTGTAAATGCCAAGGCACAGAAAGTAAAAATAATCTCTCAAATCCTCTCCCAGCAGGAACAATATTCCCATTGTAATGCAGATATCCTGCCAAGTCATTCCATCCCTCAGGGCAGGTGAACACTTTGCAAGAGTCTGCAATGGTAATCATTAGACTATTGTAAATATTAAAGAATACAAATGCCAGGTGTCTCTTTATCTGAGCTTCAGCTTTACGCCTGGCTACATGTAAAGTAAGAAAGCATGACCACCCATAATGATACCATTAATAATATTCAGGATTTCAGGGAACGCTGGTTATCAGCTTAATTAACTGATCCTCCCCCAATTCACAGACTGTAGAAAAAGGATGGGGAGCAACTATATTGTTCAAGGCCACCACTGTGAGGGAAGTCGGTAACTTTAGGCATCAAAAGAGCCAATAAATCGGGCTGTGCTGAAACTGCAGAGGAATTCAAATAAACAACATTCAGTGACCAGCTCTGGAATGCAGCGAACCCAGCCAGGTCAACAAGCACACCGATAAGCCTGCAAGATGACAAGCAGGGTCCAGCCCAGAGTGAACATCCAGGAGCCCACGGTAATGGGGTAGAGGTTATGTCACCTTTGGGCCCGGCAGCTTCTGGATAACACTCACCAGTGGACAGAGTGGAAGACGTAACTTAACTGCTTCATCAGTTTTTACTACGAAGGCTCCACTCGGAACAGAGTCATCCTTATCAGTCATGATTCAACAACGCCTTTTCCACGGGACAACCCTCAGTTCCGTTGTATAATTGTGCTTCTACACAGCTGAGACAGATGTGATCTGTGCCCTCTGTTTCATTTTCCTCTCTGCCACTTTTGATCATTCTCTGACTCAGTGGGGAGGCTTAAGCTGGTTCACGCAGAAGACATTTCAGACTATGGCCATCTGTAACCACAGAAATTGAGCCACCGCCAGTAATAACGCTACAAGCAAGCAATTGAAACTTTGAAACAAAAAGCAAATGTTACCTCAGAGTGATAAGCAGCTATAATAACAGACCTGGCAAGACAGTATTTCAAGCCAAACATGTGCTGAAGAAATATTTTTGCAACCTTTTTTTGATATCTTTTCTTCAAAGCTAAAATGTTGGCTCTAGGAAGAAGGTACTGAACATCAGTTTTAAGGAAAGTTGTTTTTCTTTTTTTCTTCTTAATTCAAAACTTGTATCTTAAAGGGTTTACACAAAAGTTTATGCAAGCATTTCCATACAGATGAAACAAAAACCATTCCTTTACGTGGACAGAGGGTTCCTGTTAAGGTGGTGTTTGCATAGAGGATACAAAAATAGCTGGTAACATAAGTATATGCGGGATGCCATTAAGAAATCAGGTGCTAACGAGACTGCTCAGGACTGATTCATGACAGCCCTGTGACAGTTCCATGACAGCTCTTCCGGGAGGTGTCTCCAGCACCCATGAGTCAGATCCCGGCCTCTGTGTCAATCCTTCTGCAGGAAACTCCCTGCAGAAAAGCTGGCAGGTATGTCCTTAAAGGCAAAGGAACCACGGTCTTCCCATGCTCTAGCTCTTCCAACTGCAAGAACAGATCAGCTTGGAATGGGAACAGATAAAAGCAGCCCAAGAAGTCTCTGTACACTGGCACAGGCAGGAACCTGTCAGCATTGTAAAGGTACAAAAGATGGCTGTGAGCCAGTTCTGTTCCTGCTGGTCCTTGAATTGATGTTGGCTCTGACACCCTTGTGATCTTGACCACAAGCCCAGAGGACAGACTCTTCACTGCCTGAATTAAAATCCCACCCTTGGTTGCTCACAGAATCATAGAATGTCCTGAGTTGGAAGGGTCCAACAAGGATCATGGAGTCCAACTCCTG
Source organism: Pampusana beccarii (assembly GCA_013399365.1). Taxonomy (NCBI): domain Eukaryota; kingdom Metazoa; phylum Chordata; class Aves; order Columbiformes; family Columbidae; genus Pampusana; species Pampusana beccarii. The sequence continues at coordinate 571,402 of VWYH01005525.1, read as the reverse complement.
TCCCTGCACAGGACAACCCCACAGTTCACACCGTGTGTCTGAGGACGTTGTCTGATTGCTTCTTGAATACTGACAGGCTCAGGGCCATGAATACCTCTATGCACGATTAACGACTATAATTTATTAAAAGGCCTATAACGATTTATTAAATGATGTTGAAAATGGTCATTTCATGAAACCGAGTTACAAAGCATCCCAACATACAAAAGCTTTGCACTGTACTTCCTTTTCAATGGAACAGTTACCATCCATCCATTTGTCACCTCTTTTGGGCCAAGAACAATGCACTAACATGTACATACCATATACATATAGGTGCCCTATACCACGCCATTTGTTGATGTGCCCAATGCCACCACGTGACGGTTTCCTTCCTATCATTTGCACTCCGTGGACTTCACAAGAATGGCACCTACAGCAGAGTCTGCAGGGAAAGCAACAAGTGAACCGGCTGTAACCCACCTCTCATTGTGCTCTTCCTCTAGCGATGCGGTCTCAGAGAAGCAGCACCCTCCCTTTTGAGAAACAGCAAAGCATCCATAGGCTTCACCTCCCAAGAGGCAGAGCTGGCAAGAAAAAAAGGGATTAGTGCAGAGGTGACCTCACCTGTTCTGTTTGTACCGATGTTATTCATAAAACACTTTTATAGCTATTAAAGAAAAACTCGATATTAAAGACAGGCAGTGTTACTTTGGTATTTAGCATTTGCAAGAGACCTGGACATGGCTGGAACTCAAAAAAGCCTCCAGCATTCAAACCATTTTCCCCTGTTCCCACGGTCATATTCTCTCACTAGCCTATTGCAAAGATCCTGATACCTGGTGTCTAGCTGCCCAGCCAAAAATGACACCCAAGCCCAGAGGTAATTGTCTAAATTCCTTCTATAGTTATAAAGAGGAATAAATGCTTCAAAAGATCAAAACATCCAAAATGCTGGGACGTGCAGAGCTCCAGTAGCCAGTAGGGAACTGCTGTCTCTGAATGCTTGACCTTCAGGCATAGGAACAGGCTGCCTAGGGAAGTGGTGGAGTCACCAACCCTGGAGAGGTTTAAAAAATGCATAGGTGAGGTTACTAGGGACATGGTTTAGTGTCAGTGTTGGGATAATGGTTGGACTCGATGATCTTGAGGGTCTCTTCCAACCAAAATGGTTCTACGATTCACCAGGGAACTCCTTGGGAGCTGGAGCCTGACACATTGTTCTGAGCAAAGGGATATTTTCAAGAGGAGAACAGGTCACTGTTTTCCTCTTGAAACCCACAGAAGATTTTAAAATAAACTTTTCAAATTTTATTTTGCACTTATATATTTTGCACTTTTTTTGCACTTATTTAAGGGCCTGAATATTGCTCTTATCTTGATACGAGCCTTTTTTTGATATACCCTTTTTTTTTAGTCAGGAATGGTTCTCCCATTCCAGTTTTAGAGGTGCACATGATAGCAGTGTCCTGACCTTAGAAACTAAGCTGCTAGTGCAAGATCTGGTACTAATTGTCACACTACCTCTTCCATCTGTTTTAGCATCAAGAGGAAAAGGAGAAAGAAAAAAAAAGGGAAAAAAAATAAAAAGCAGTAACAAATGTGGATTCATTCCTCACTTTGAAGGGTGAGATTTCCCTTTTATGGGGAGATCTCTTGAATTATTTACTATCGGAGCCTGATAACTTTAATGGTGCCTTCTTTTACCAAGAGAACAAAATATTCTGTAAAAAAGCCAGTTCTTTGCTCCTTGCCACTGCCAGCTGCATGCAAGTACAAAATGACAAAGCACTCACTTAGATGAAGTGAATACTTCATTAAACAATTAAGCAATAAGGCAGAACAAAGGCTGTGGTTTCCAGGCCTTGTTCTGTAATTGTATCCTACAGCATTAGGAGAACCAATGCTCAAGCACAGGGCTGCAATTTAGGCTGGGATTATCCTCTAATAGCCGTCTCCTGTGGGATTAGAGGATTGCCACGATGAGGAATTTTTTTATCAGTCAATGGCAATGCAAAATACATGATGTGTCCTCGAAGGGCTAGAGCTGAGGATTTCCATCCCTCTTTCCTCCTTGCATCTTCTTGCTGTAACGCCTTGATTAGAAGCTTTTATCTCTGCTTTCACTTTCTGAACCATGAAGTTTATCCACCAGCCCAGTTTCTATGAAGATACAGTACATAGAAACCACGTTCATAAGTACATATCACTGCGTCTCCCCAAACATCCCGTGAACACTTTGAGCCTGAGTGACACTGAGGATGGAAAATGAGTAAGTCATGATGTTCAACGAGGTTAATTTTGTGCTGAAATTTTCTGTTCAGCTCACACAATGTGTGCATCTAGTGAACTTGCAGGTCAAACTGAGAGGCACCTACAGAGATAAGGCAGATGCAGGTTTAGAAGGCTGATAAACAGAGATTGTTTGGACTGCAGATGAAATTTCAATGTCTAAAGTCCATCCACATTCTGCTATAGAGGTCAAAACCCCTTCCTTGATCTAGTATAGGCCTAATTCAGCTCCTAATGAAATTACCAGGATTTGTTCCACTGACTTGAAGCTGATCCTAAGCAGAGCCACAGCCTTACCAGAATCCCTTTCCAGAAGTTACAGAACATCCTGGATGACAATGGCAAGACCTTCCCTCAAACATGACATATAAGGAACCCCTCCATGCTGCTCTCCTTCTCCATAAACTATTCTGCTGAAAAAGAAAACACAGCTCAAATGCAAAATACAGCTCACTGTATGACATGACACCCTGTTCTTGGAAATTGGAATTAATATCCAGACTCATGTCATGGGCCAATGGAAGACCATTAGAAGAATTAACTTTCAGTTCTAACAGGAGTCAAACAAGAAATTAAAACAAAACAAACAAAAAACCTATAAAAACCTACAACAATTTTAAAATACAAGTTTATTCCCGAGTATATGTATTTTATGCTCTCTTAGAATAAATAATCTTCTATATTTCTTTGATTCTACTTGCATTCTTCCCCTTTGGAAATAATATGATTAATATTTAATTCAATTCCGTGACATATGTCTCCTTGCCCCACAGGATAATAAGTTGCATCCACTTCAAACTCACTGGAGTCTGACACTGGAAAACAACTAGCTGTCTATACTCATTGGGATGTAAGGGAGAACAAACTGTCATTAAATGTCAGGAAACACACGTTTTAAACAGTAGAAGCCAAGCAACAGCTACTAGGTACACATTTCTAATTGGGCCACTTTCAAACAGATACTGCAAAACCAGTAGAAGGCAATCCCACCCTCCTCTAAGCAGACAAAACATGGGAAAAGTGAAGTATTTTCTCTAAGAGCGGGGTCTGCTGAAGGAAAAGATAAAGCATTAGATCAAATAAATAATTTAGCAGCCAAAACTAGAATTTAAGCACAATTGAGGTACTGAATGCCAAAAATACACCCAGCTCCCCTTTCTTTCCCCTCGGCTGAACTGTAGACAAACCCTGAGGACAGCAAAACTCATTAGGCAACTTCTTACTCTGTAGAGATCTCCTCATACCTGCAAAGCTTGTCTCAGCAGTAAGGTGCACCAACATCAAAAGTAAGGTGAGGAGAGAAATTAGGCCCAGCTTACCAGACAACTCACTTGTATGTGCGTCAGATTAAGCTCTGGAGACACCAGCAAGGAAGAGGGGCATGACTTGATGGAGAGGCAAGGCACTAGGAAGCCACGAAAGCAACATGGAAAATTCTGGAGAAAGAAGATGGGTCAAGAAGCACTGGTGGGGTGGGGGTGATGGTGGAGGAGGCAGAAGGAATGGCTTGGGGACAGTGAGATGGCCTCAGTGATAGAGGAAGAAGATAAGGTACTGAAGAGAGAAGGGGGCACGGGTGAATCTGGGGATCCAAAGACAAAAGGAAGACTGTGAAGGCTGGCTGGAGAGAAGCCAATAACCACAGCGCCCGATGCCTCCAGCTCTGCTTCTGTACAGGTACAGAAAGGCACTGGCCACAGCAACTTCAGGGCTGTTTCTCAATTAAAGTAGTACATGACCTGGAAATTAGATATTCTTCCAGCTTAATTGCAAATAGAACTAAATGCTAAAGGCATTCCCAGAGAGTGCCAAATAAATGCTGTCTCTGGTCTCCACAGATCCTACCTTGGCCATTTTTTTACGGCAAGTGACAGTATCTCAAATGCTTGCCTAGGAGATTCATTTGTCTCTAAACCATCAGACTGTTCAAACTCAGCTCTCACTTTCCACACATGTACCCTAATCCCCAGGGGAGGAGCTGCTCTCTGCAGCTCAGAGGATGGGATTTTAAGCCTCCCACCTTTTCTTATGAGAAAGTTAATGTTCTTAGTTCTTTTAGAGCCTGAGTCACCATTTTTGGAGTCCCATATTACTGTCCCTGTGACAGTGGATCTGGTTTCAGAGGTTGTTATCTGTCTCTCTCAACCTAAAGTTTGGGTTTGTCCCCTGACACTCTAAACCAAATGCAAAAATATCTGGGTTTTATAATAAAGACACAAGCTCCTTCCAAAAATGTTCACAGAATCATAGAACAGCCCAGGTTGGAAGGAACCTCAAAAGATCATCTAGTCCAGCCAGGTGATGGGAAAGGGAGCCTAGATGAGATTATCCAACACTCTGCCCAGTCACATCTTGAAAACCTCCAGCAATGGAGACTCTACCATGGCCTTGGGAAGGTTGTTTCAGTGAGTGATTGTTCTTACTGTAAAAACTGTCTTTCTTATCTCAAGATGAAACGTCTCTGAGTGCAACTTGTACCTGTTGCCCCTTGTTTTGTCCATGTGGCTCCTTGTGAAGACAAAGCCTCCACCCTCTTTGTAGCAGACCTTTAAGTAGTGGAATACTGTGATGAGGTCCCCCCCAACAAGGCTTCTCCAGGGTGAAAAGACCCAACTCCTTCAGTCTTTCATTGAATCAAGGAATGTCTTGAGTTGGAAGGGAGTAAAGACCATTGATCGCCACCCTCTGAGTGTGGCCTGGGAGCCAATTCCTCACCCACCTCACAGACCAACCATCCAATCTCTATCCTGCCAGTGTGCTGTGTTCGCTTCAGTCTAGATCACCACACAGACCTGACCAACAGCAGCACAAAAGTGGCAGGAGAATTGGCACGAGAGAGGCAGCAGGAACATCTGGACTGGGACGTCAGCCTGCTGCGGAGTCACAGACAAGTCCCAAAGTTTTGATTATTGTGAGGTTATCTCATTGTTCAGAAATTCCTTCTGCCAGCTGGGCACTGGGAGCAAGGCATGCAGTGGCACCCAAGCCTTTCATCTGCTCTAGCTGGAAGTGCCTTGCCAAAAAAAGGACACGGTCAACCACGAGGAGAAGTTGTACAAGTGACTCATGAAGCACATCTCGTGTGGGATTACTGACTGTAAACAAGAACAGCAGTGACTGTATGCTACCTGGTATTTGTACAATACTTTGTCTTGTCTTGAGGTTTCCAGTGGCCACTCTTACACAAATAACAAATCATAATACCACGTTTATCACAGCAGTAAGTCAACTATAATGACCATAAACGTAACTCGACCTTCACTTTAGCTAAACCCTGTTTCTTTCATGGCTGTCTCACATCCCAGTGCACCCTTATTCTCTGTTTTGTCTATCCATTGCCTTACAATCAAAATGTAAACTACCAGCTTGTTTGCTCTTTTTTCCCTGCTTTATATGCACTGCCTCACACAAGAGGGCTCTGAATTTTACTGTGGAGCTTTCTAAGCCTACGGAAATTCAAATGAAAACCAGATAGCTTTCCATCATCTTACATTTTCTTTCTGACTGCTCAGTTCTACCAACTGTTTATCAAATCCAGGCCACATGCAGAGAACAAAATATATCCCAAATAAAACTATTTGTGAAGGAAGTCCAAAACAGGGGAGTAAGATGCTCTTTGACCACAGTTGCTTAGTTCATTGTGTCTGGTCGCAGCTATTTGCAGTAATAAATATAACAAGCACATTCCGTGCGCAGAAACTTGAATTTTGGCCTGTAACACAAGGAAAAGGAGTCAGATTGCCAAGAGTTTTGCAAACATGGGCTTGTTTTAGTGGCTCTGGTTCGGGCAGCATTTCCAGAGGGTCTGCAGAAGAGGGTTCCCATACACATGACTGTACTGACACCGACATGTGGGTATCTTGTGACGCCGACATAGAAGAAGTAGAAGTTACAAACGCACATAAAATACTGTTTTCCTTCATTAAATAGCAACCAGAAATGTCAGTATCACATGTTAATTAATGATTAATGTTAGAGGAAGGAGATGCATGCCTGACATATTTTTTAAACTGGTATAACAAGTTTTCACAGCGCAGAGGAGGGAAGTTCTCTACAATACACAGTAATGGGCTGTGTACTTGGAACTGTGTACCATAAATTTCCCCACCTTCAGGACAGAATGTGTCAACACACAGTTGCTCTCCTAGAATAAAGTCAGTGCCAGGATTAGCAGTCAGTAATGTTGAAGAACAAGGAAAGGAAAATATACAAATGGTGATTAAAAGGAAGAAAAAAAAACCTCTTTCAGACACACCTGGGGAGGAAAAATGTAGACAGAGCACATTTTTAATGGAAGACTAGACCTGATATTACAAGGTGCTGAAAGTAAATCAAGAAACGAGGAAAATAATGCTGTGGAGCTGACAAAGGCCTGGAACTGTAAGATCTTCCTCAAGGTGATGTCCTATTTAGCAAGGAGAGCTTAAGTTCAGGCAGGGTGAGCTAGCCTACACTTACACATAATGCTGTAAGAATAATACATAGAAGTCACCTGACATCCCACATTGATGAATCCCAAAACACTGCATCTGTGTATGTTCCCACAGTGGAAATCAGTAAAATACATGCTTGCCTTTAAGTGTATTCTTGAATTAAATATGTTTTCCAAAGAGAGATGTTTTCCTTAACCAAGGTCTACGTTCTATACACAGTAGGCACCACTCCCACTTTGCTGCTTGATGAAATAAAGCACTTTTCTCTCCTGTACTGTTGTGTAACAGATGTTACATAGGACAGTCATATGATCCTGTACCGAGCTGTTGGTAGAGCCAAGAATAAAAAACATAGAGGTGGGATTCATCTAGCCTAACATTAGCAAGCTATAAACAAGGCCTCCGGTCAAGAGAGACACGCAGGACTCTGCTGAGGCTTCACCACTCTACAACCACTGGAGACACGTCTCCTTACAAGGTGGTTTGTCCCACTTGCCTTAAGCTGGTGGAGATACCTTGTCTTTCTGGACTATAGAATGACCAAACAGCTTAGTTTAGACGCCAGCTTTAAAATAACCAAAAAATTACGTAAGGTAAATATCTCTTTGGGATCTCAACCATTCGCTGCTCTCCTAGACATTGCTCCAGCAGCTCTGGAGGATGGATGCTCAAGAGACAGCTGCAGATTTGGGATGGTTTTACCATTTGCTAACCCACAGTGCACGGTTCCTCCTTCCCGGTTCTGTCACGTCATTTATTTGGGGTAAGGTCACATTGTTTTGAAACATCTCTATCTTCCATCCTTTGAGGTACTTCCCGCTCTAGGACTATTTCTGCCACCACAGCATGGGCGAGAAGCAATGATTTCTGAGACAGGATTGATGTTTTTACAGCGTAAGGTAAGTCAAATTGTTAATTTCATGGCTGCCATAGCCTTGCACAATGAAGGAGGGAGGGGACATGATTACTTGATAAACACCAGAGAGTATGATGACATATTAGCAATAAGTGAGAGTACAAATAGGCAATATTTGTTATTGATCTGTTAAATATATGGGTGGTGCAGATTAACATGGCACACAAACACTTTTCCTCATTTCAGATACAGGCCTCAGGCAGGGAGCATAAGGCCCAAAGAAGAGGCAGGGGGCTGGGTCATTTTTGACACTCTTATTTTTCACCTTTTACTTCAACCTTTTGAGACGAGGAGGCTGAGGGGTGACCTCATTGATGTTTATAAATATGTAAAGGGTGAGTGTCAGGAGGATGGAGCCAGGCTCTTCTCAGTGACAACCAATGATAGGACAAGGGGCAATGGGTACAAACTGGAACACAGGAGGTTCCACTTAAATATGAGAAGAAACTTCTTCACGGTGAGGGTGACAGAGCCTGGCCCAGGCTGCCCAGGGAGGTTGTGGAGTCTCCTTCTCTGCAGCCATTCAAACCCACCTGGACACCTTCTGTGTAACCTCATCTGGGTGTTCCTGCTCCGGCGGGGGGATTGGACTGGATGGGCTTTTGAGGCCCCTTCCCATCCCTGACATTCTGTGATTCTGTAACCTTTCCCTCAGGGGATGAACAAGCCCCTCAGACACCAGACCCAACACAATTCACCCCTCACGATCGGCGCTGTTCCCGCCGCCCTGAGCGCCGGGGCCGGGCCGGGTTTTACCTCAGTGTCCTCAGAGGCATCGCCACCTCCGGGCTGTCATGGCGCCCAGGGGCGGCTGTGGAGACCCATGTCCCCCACCCGCGCACACCGCAGCGGGGACACCGGGGACAGCCCCTCAGCGAAGCCACCGCGGGAAGACGCTTTTAAACCGCGCACGTCGGGGTTTTGCGCCAACCTAGCGAAGCCCCTCACACCACACCGAACCGAACCGGGAGGGAGAGAGGGAGGAGCACCGACATTATGCCCTGCCCAGAGGGACAAAGGCGACCGTCCCGCCCGGGCGAGGCGGAGCTGTGGCGGCTGCCGCTCCCCGCTCTGTCGCTTTAACCGCCCGCCGTGGGTGGTGGCCGGGCGCAGTGCGCATGAGTTCGGGGCCGGTGCTCGGCGGAGCCCGCGGCCGCTTGGAGTTGCCGCTTCTTCCCACCTGCTGTTCTTCGTCCGGGCTCTTTCCCCTCCTCGTCCTGCCCTTCGCCAGCCCGGACTGTTTCCCGCAGCCGGTGAGTGCAGCCTCCCCTCACTCTCCCTCTCGCTGAGGGATCTTCGCGTCCCCCTGGTTCCCGCAGCCGTGAGGCGCTGAGCTCCCGCCGCTCCGCCCGCCCCGGCTTCGCTCCCCCTCAGCGGCCCCTTCGCGGAGAGGCCGCGGAGCGCCCCGCGCGTTTCTCAGCTCTTGATACGAGCGGTTCAATATTGGTCTTATTAGTCACTAATGGGTTTTTAATTAATTTTTTTTTGTTTTCCCCGTACGCCGGTCCGTGGAGCTGCGCGGCTTCTCGTTCCGCTGTCAGTGAGAGGGAGGCTGGCGCAGCCCCAGGGGTGCTGGGTTTAGTTTTGTGTACAGAGCAGGTGAGGAGAAAAAGTGTGGACTAACCGCTTTCCCACGAATGCGAGGCTTAGTTTCCCAGTATTGAGCGGTGTTAAGGGTTTGGTTTTGGTTTTTTTTTTTTTTAATTATTTTTTTTTTTTGGTTTTCTCTTCCTTCCCCATCATATCCTGCCTAAAAACAATTTGTGTGTCATAGCTGGCAACTTCAAAATAAATAAAAAAAAAAAAAAAAAAGGAGGAGAAGGGAGTTAAATAAAGGTTTCATACCCATGCATTGTTAAACTTTCGATGTATGGCTTTGCTGACTAAGGGTGATGGGAAAGAGCTGCTTTATTCCTCTTCGTTGTTTTCAGACTATCCGCAATTTAATTTTAGCGTTGGCAAAAACTGTTGGCTGAAATGTAGCAGATTGTAGCTCAAATGCCATTTTTTTTTTCTTTTTTTTTCTTTCTCTTTTTTTTTTTTTTTTTTTTTTTTGGTCCCCTACCCTGTGTCAGGTGCCTTTTCCATCTGGAGATGTGAAGCATGAGACGGCTGCTGCTTCTCAGAAACATAATCTTGGGTACTTTGGGGAAGGTTGAGTGTGTGTAAGAGAAACCACACCCTTAAAAACGCTCTCGGGATTTTCGGTAGTCCAGGATCTCAAGGGCATGTTTCCTGAATAGTTTTTGTTTTAGTCCGGTAGCTGAAAGTGGAGATCTGCTGTGCTTGGTCCTGGGCATGGGTGTAACACAAGATGATTCCTGTGGTAACAATCGTGCGGATGAAACGGGAAAGAAATTTGGAGGAAATTCAGAATCTTTGCAAGGATTTTAAGCTATAACGAGTATCAGAAATGTGAGCAACAGTTATTTCCTTTCCCCCTTCCTTTTATGAAGTGTACAGAAGGAAAGACTTCTTTCCAAACCCTGAAGCATAAGTCTTAGTTTTAAAAGCGTTTGCAATTTCTGGCTTAGGCTAATAAAAAGGGTATTATTTTAAGATTCTTCTAGAGATCCTTAACTAATGCAGCATTGTACAGGTACCACTCTAAAGAATAATGATTGTGCCTTTTCTCCTTCCTTTGCAGTAATTACTGCTGTATGGGGGGGGGAAGCTGATGTTTAAACAGTAAAAGGGGAATGAAAGAAAAAGTTAGGTCTCCAAGAAATGAAGATCCTAATTATTTCTCAGAAATTGGAAAGATTTTTCTAGCTGCATCTTTCTTATCAAGGGTTTGGTTGGGGTTTTTACAATGGAGAGTGAAGGAGTAGAATGAAGTTTTATGACTAGAAGTACAAGTAAGACCTGACATTGCAAAGGAACGGGGCAATTTGGTATTGCATCTCTTTACTTTGTCAATAGTAAAACTCTTCTCCTCCTGTTGGTTGTAGCTGCTTTTTCTCTGCATGCCTCCGAGAGAAATATTAACCAAGAATGTTGGCAGAGGGGCTTGCTGGTTGGATATAGTAACTGGAACAACTTAATTCCTGCACAGTTGACAAGTCTAAGGGTGGCTGACCTTCTAAAATACTGGAGCCTGAAAATAAATGAGTGTATGAATGTGGCTTTCAAAGCCAGCCAGACAGGCTGTGTCAAACACTGTTACCAAGTCCTTCCTTTTTTTTAAATTAAAAAATAAAATAAAGGAATTTTAATTTCCGGTGTAGCTAACTGCCTAAAGATACCCTTTTCAATTGGGTGTGTATTGATTATCCCTGTACTGAGGAAAGTCCAGGGCAAGGCTCTACTGCTCTGTTTTGCCAGTGCTGTTCTCAGCTCTGTTTGCCTTGGGCAGGCAGACCTTTATGTACTTACATAGGAATGAAACATGCTTTAAATTAGCTGCTTTTTAAAGCAAACACCTCTGCTTTGTGCTTCAGATGTCTTCTGCCATCCTCCCTGTGCCAGCGCAGCAGTCACAACAAGAAACATGGGAGAGCAGCCTAAGAATCGCCTGTGAGACTGTGACACAGACGTACCAGGGCTGGAAATTATCTTGCTGTCTTAAATACGTTGTAAAACAGGATTTGGTTCAGTAGTTACATAATGAAACCCTGAGCCCCAGTGATGCTACCTCTGTAACAAGACAGAAGTTGACTAATTACAGAGGAGTCTGTGCCTGAAATGGTTTGTGTACATTTGATGTTTCTAAAGTGTTGTCTGTCACAGATAGCACCACCCTGATGTCAACAGAGACTTAAAAAGAGTAACTCTAAAATAATTGGACACTTTTCTTGTTGAAATTTGCATAAGGACATTTGAAGTCAGATGAGACCTCGGCCATTGCCTGGATGCGTTTGAAGCCCCACGTAATAGACGGCTCTGGGTATCATGTGTAGCTTCCCCACTGAGCAGATATTGGTCATCAAATCTCAACCACAGAGTACCAGTGAGAGCCTTATCCTTATCCTTGGGTAAGGCCTTAATCTGAAGAAAAGTAACTACCTGTCACTGGCTGTAGTTTTAGTTGGGGCAGGGAAGGATTATGTTGCTGTAAATCTGTGAGAGATGAGAGCACCTCAGGGATCTTTTGGTTTAATCCACAGTGTTATATATGAACCTTTGCCACTGCTTTAGGCAACAGGATTTGGCAGAAGCTGTTGATGGAGTGAACTGAGAACTGAGTTTGCTTGCAAGGAATAAGGCAAAGATACGCGAGAATGTGCCTCGTGGTTTTTTCCCGGCTAAATTCTGTCTTGAGGGTGAACCCATGTGCTTAGCATCATCAAATCCTGCATCAGTATTTCGTTGTCTGCTTTAAAAGAAGCAGCGTTCCCCTAACGCTGCGGAGAGGTTTGAGGTAGCGGTGATTGTGGCTTTGGCAAAAGGTCTCGTCTTGCGTTGGCTTGATCGTCTTCAGCAGCTAACAAAGTTTCTAAAGCGTAGGGTCTCAAAAAGCTAAAAAGACTGTTCTTGAAAATCCAGAAAGACCATTTAAGAATGAAGTACAGTACTGAACTCTTTTTCTGGTATCTCGAGGCTTAGATTAGTGTAGTCAAAGGTGTGACCTTAAGCACGATTTGGAGAATTCAGTGTAGTAATTGAATTATCACTTGGGTGATGAAAATGTTGGTTTGTGATTGTTTCCTTTCTTTCTGAGTGGTTGCTACATTTAATTGGAGATCCAGTTCAGCAAACCGTTTAAGCGTGTGATGAAATATCCTAGTGAAGTCAGCTGGATTTAACTTTTACTGAATTGGTGCCTTGCCCATCTAGTTCTTTTAAAAACTTATGTACACAGGATTAATTATTTCACTGTTGGCAGCTCTCGCAAATTCTAGTGTGAGTTGTATGAATGACATTCAGTGTGTTTCTTGAGGCTCCAGCTTCCAGATTTAGAGGACTGAGAGAATCTTTGTTTTTAGTTTTTAAAACTAACGGATTTTGTAGCTCTCCAGCCTGTAGAGGAAAGTTTGAATTGTCATGAATGCACCACAGAAACTAGGAAGTTTAAAACAAAATATTGCACCGCTTTCCCTTGAATTCTATGGGTCTCACGTGGTTGTTAAGACTCTAATTACTTTGATTGTAGCTGCATCTCAGCCCAGGGCTGCAATGTTAACTGTGAGGATACCCTGAGTTCCCGCTTTGCTAAACTTTGTTCAAACTGACTCAACACCTATTCTGAAAATCTCAATCGGAATTGATATCCAAGGTAATGTCTATAAAAATGCTGTTGGCCTGGTTCTTGTTTAGAGGACCATACTGTCACAGACTGGGGAGGGGATGTATGTGTGTATTTTTTTTGTTCTTATTTTTTTAGTGGTCAGCATTTTTATTTGGCTGGCTGTACTATGGTGACAGTCCCTCTCTAAACAAGGGCAGGTACTTTTCCTGGTTAGTGCATGTTAAATAGCCATGACTGTTTTGGACAGACAGGAATTTTCACGAGCAGATAAGGAATATGCATCATAGTAAAATGGATCAGTGCATTATCATAGGCATCTACACTTTTGATATGGAGAAGAAAAGTCAGAATTCAGCTGTGTTGGCCAGTTTTGGTTTACCCTGATTCCTAAACATCAAGCGTTGCCAGTTGTTACTTCAGTTTTGTTTTGGTTCTTTCTGTAAGAACACCCTACAAATTTACTGTCTGATTCTGGGCTTTTTATGTGCTCAAAGCGATACCTCTTCAGCCGTCCTGTGTGCTGCTGGAATTAATCAACGTGCCCATGAGGTTTGTCCTTTGCAGACGGTGTTGTTGCTTAGTCTATTCCTCTACCAGAAAGCTTAAATATCCCTGTATATCACAAGAGTGGGACATGAGTTGCCCCTAAAGCTCAAGGGCTTACTCTGTATTTCATATCCTGAAGGAGGCAAGAAGAATTCAGTTGCTGGTAGCTCTATTCATAAGGAGGAATATGTCCACCCTACTGGATCAGTTGGTTTTGAGGAGCCTGTGGCAGCAGTGGCTCAGTGAAGACGGGTCAGGGGCCAGCTGGTTGTGTTCAGCCCTGATCTTGTACAGCAGGTTTGAAGGTATGTTGCAGGACCGCTTAATACAAGGAAAAATTCATCAGGTTGTTAGACACAAATATCTGGCCTGTTTTGGGAAGCCCTGGGGTCTCCTGACCACAATGTGCAGGAACCTGAATGAATTCCTGCTCTCCGCTTGTCTTGTTTTACACACTCTTCCCTCAGCATCTGCTGCTATCAGAGCCTAATAAAGATACAGGTCTCTAGTTTGCCCCTGTACCATCATTTTTATAAAACTTATCCCACAGTAACGCTTTGACCTCAGAGCACTTTCAGTTGTATTTTCCAGCTGCTTGTCTTTCCAAACTCAAGCACCATCACGGAGTGCAGGACAACTGATGGTCTGTGCAGAGCTGAGTGTGCATTGGTATGTTGTTGGGATGTCTGTATGGAGCCGACAGATTAAACAAACCTTGTATTTCGCTGGCCAGTTCTGTTTCAGCTGTATCACTGAGGAATGGCTGTTTAAGCACAGGCAGAGCGTGTGTGGTGCTCAGAGTACAGTCTAGGCTTAGAAATGTCGCTTACAAAATCTTTATGCTAAGAGTGTTCTAGAAATTGCATGTGTACTGAAGGGAGAAAGAGACTGATATTGTGCCCTTTTAAAAAATGCATGATAACTTTCTAAAAATTGTTGACTCTATTTACCTTAAATAATATTGTGCAGTAAGTGGGATGATGCTGTCTGCTGGCTTTTGGCTCTTGCCTTATGCAGTGGTTGACTTTTAGCCGCTAAATGTCATCCATTTTTGCAGGATTGATCTTTTTGCCTATTAAGCTAGTCTTCAAACAGGATTATTAATAAGCAGGGTTTTTTTTCCATCTCCTGCTACTACAGAAATAGTCACTTACAAATGCTAACGTTGAACTACAGTGGAGAAGTAATCTTAGTCAGCAAAACTGTAAAAATACCCTTTTTAAAAGGACAGACTGCACCTTATCTTTGATGGCAACTTACTGCAGTCTCTCTGAGTTATGTGCCTCTATCAAAGCAAAATCAAATCTTTGAAGGTAAAATTCAATGTTGACTTCAGAATATTTCAATTTCCTCCCACTACCCTCTGAGAAACACGCACAACATGTTAATTGTATGATTTTAAATACCTCATGAAGATGGCTCTAGTGTAACTGAGCAGTGATTGTTTCAGTCGATATAATTGCAGCTGCCCTAGGGTGCATTTTTGGTTTAATATTTGGGCTCTTCTCTCCAAATAGCACTATTCCTGTGACAGTTCTGCGCTCTTGTATCATGGTCTGATTTTTTTATTCTATTAATCTAATGGTACAGGCACACATCACTTAAACCAACCAAAAAACCCCCACTACAATGCATTGAATAGACCGAGCAACAAATCCTGTTGTGAGCAACCTTCATATTTAATGCATCTCTGAAGGTCAGGAGGAACAGCCGCCTGTGGTCCTGCTGTTGTTGCTCTTGCTGAAGATGGTGACCGTGTTTTTGAACCCTTGCTCGTTACCTAGGCGATCCCACTGAAACAGGCAGTGGGGTCTCCTTGAAATTCAGTAGATTCTTGGCTATTTCTATCTTAAATCCACAAAGTCTTTCACTTAAAAGAGCACACGTAGAAAGGGTGACGGGACGTCTGTGTTAGCCGTGGTTGGGAGGGGAATTTGTGAGGCGTGCTCTGTGTATTGCAGCAGTGTAACTGTGCGAATATGTAGGAGTTTCACCCTTAAAGCATGAAAAACACAGCAAAGGGGAGAAGAAATAATGTATGTGAATGGTTTATGATCTTGACATGTACCCTTGAAGTGTTAAAGATAACGTGAAAGACAGAAGGGAAAAGGCCTACTCCCCACCTCTTTTTTCAGGCTCACAGGCTATCACACCTGCTCCTGAGCTTCTCAGAAATGAGTAAAACCTCCCAAGCAGCCCCAGGTTACGACACAGCTGCAGAACCGATGCCGTGGTGCTGCTTGATCTTGTGTGGGTGGCTCTTAACCAGGTGCAGTTGCTGCTTTTACTCGCTGTTCACATCTGTGCTTGAGCTCCGGTATGAGTAACAGGAGCTCGCTGGGAGCAGTTATTTGTTGTCATTTAAGAACTTGTGGCTTTAATGTTTATTGCTACGGGATCTGGATGTTCCTGCTTTCCTGGGTGCAGATAGCCCACTATGAAGCTTAGACCTCATTATGTTAAAGTTTTGCTGTTGGAGAAAGCAGAGCAGTATTCTTAAATACTTTCTTCTCCTTCAGAGTTTTAGCCCATTCATTGGTTTCTTGATAACTTGGTTTAATATCTTCGTTTGGTTAGTCTTTAATGTAGGTCTTGTCTATGGTATCTGTTGTAATCTGGAGCCGTGACCTCTCCTAATGTAGTCTATCAAATGTTCACTGACAGCTTTGAGTATAACTCTAGAAATCTAGTACTCTGTTTCCCCTAAAATAAGACAGGGTCTTATATTAACTTTTGCTCCAAAAGATGCGTTAGGGCTTACTTTCAGGCGATGTCTTATTTTCCCATGAACAACGACGTACATTTATTCTTGAACAAAAAAAATCAACGTTTATTCAAATACAGTCATGTCATCATCTTCTGGAACATCATAGTAACTTTCCAAACTCTATCAGTCCTGCTGCATTCTATTGCAAATTAGTTTTACTTTTTTACATGTATAGCTGCCTGGACACTATTTAAATTGACTTTTAAATGAACTGTAACTAAGGCTTATTTTTTGAATAGGGCTTGTATTTTGAGCATCCTCAAAAATCCCAAAAAATCATGCTAGGGCTTATTTTCAGGGGAGGTCTTATTTTTGGGAAAACACACTAGTTGTCTATAATACATCACTGAGGGACCGAACAAACATGGCACGTCCAGTTTATACTGGGGACACCTGGATAAAAAATGATGCTGATGCGAAATAATACTCACCTTATGTTGGATGTCAGTAGGAGTACTCACCTCTTGCTGGTTCTTTTTCCGTCTAAACCTGAACTTGAAAGTCATGATATGAAATCTGAAATCAGTGGGAGTTTTCCGTGATTTTTTTCAAGTTTTTCTATGATAGTTTTGCCTTCTAAAAATTATATATATATATATTTGTGCGTGTGTTTGTGCGTAGCATTTCAGGGGAGTCAAGATTTTCACTGATAATGTCGCCTTCTAAAAAGTATATGTATTTTCTTGCGTGTGTGTGGCTGTTCAGAGCCACAGAGTTTGTAGATGGAACTGGCTGTTCTAGACTGGTGCTGCTCTTTTCCAGTTTAGCTTTCTGCAGCAAAGCCTGTTGGTTTGAGCCTGGGTATGTGGCAGCCAGAGGTACAGCAGCTGCTGCTGGGCTCTTCTCTGCCCATCTTGTCATTCTGAAAACCAGGACCAAGAGCATGTTTCTACCTCTGTGGCATCATTTAAAACCACTATCCTGAGGACGCATTGCGTCTTTTCATGTATTTATTAATAGAAGAAAGGAAGAATGTTGTCTTTATGTATAAACAAGGCTAAATCTGAATCGTTAGACCTAATGTTTGTTAGAAAGGCTATCAGATGCTTTTATTATGGCAGTCCAGTGCTCTGTTCACGTGGATTGTGCTTCCAAGGCTTGCTGGACCGCAGGCTGTGCCGTGTGCGATCTGTCCCGCAGGACACACGCTGGTGCCACAGCACAGACGAGGGAGCGTTGGTACGTACCGCTGGTAATGTCATAGCCCTCTCCATCAGCGGGATGGAATTGTTGCTCAGTGCTGGCAGATGTTATCTCGGCACCATGAAGCACTAATCAGCTTACTGGGAGGCTCCGGTTTCTCAGCCAACAGGGGTAGGGAGGCAGGAGAAGCAATCCAATTGAATTGGAAATGCAGACTTGACTTTGCTTCTCGTGTCACCTCTCGAATCGTAATAAAGGGAGAAGCTCTCGGGAAGCAGGACCATCTCATTTCATGTGTACGGTGTCAGGGTAGTGGTGTCCAGTTCCCAGCTGGTTGCATTTAATGGGGTACCTCAGAACCAACTGGTTTTGAGGAATTTATCACTCCTGCTTCCCAGTCACAGGCAGGGTGAATAGATGGACTGTTAAAGAACGAGACAACTTCTTTTTGCAAAGGATATTTTAACTTACTAGAGAAAGAAATGAGCTAGGTTCTACTTTTTTACCCACCCCTGTTTGTGCTGTTTGTGCACAAGGATGACTTTTATCTTTGTGACACTTTGAGAGTGAAGGAAGAAATTCTGCCAGAGTGTTTTGGGAGATGATGACAATTGAGAGAGGTATTGCAGAACTGAGCACTAGGGTGGCTTAACAAAAAAATGGGGGCTTATGCACCAGCGCTTACTGGAGCAAATGTCTGTTCCAGTTAAGCATCTTCCAAATGTACAAGCACTGTTTCTTCATGGCTGAGTGAAATAAAAGCTCTGTAAGCTTTCAAATGCAATGTAACGAGATGGTGCAAAAAATGGTGCTACGTTTTGTTAATGGATCTTTCACCAGAAGAAGTTGACATAGAGCAGCTCCAGTAACACAGGAGTTAACTGCAGCGGTGTTAGGAAATAAACTGGTTTCTGTTTCCCTCACGTGATCTGATAAATAGAGTTCTTGTCTAAAAGCTAATAAAAGATGAAGATATTTGAACTGGGTCAGTTGGTATCTCAGCTGATGGGGTTTTATTACTGTTAATTATGTGTCATAATGGGAAACAAACAATCTGTAGGACAGGTATATATGCAGGGTCCATGCTTGTAATTGTAAACATCTGGTTTGGAAACATACAACGTACAACCTTGCTATGATGGATTTTTAAAGACACTGTTTAGAATACGGTCACTTTTTTTGAAAAGGTGCCCACAGGTGGCAGAAGTGTTCTAGAGCGTAAAGATACACCCTTTAGTAACTTGTGTGGGATCTTTATTTACTATTTGTTTTCCATTGCTTTTCAAGTATTTTAAAACCCAAATTTAAATGTAACACGTTGTTCTCTGTTTTCAGAAATGAATAAAGTTAGCAGCCCTACGTAATACACTGGTGACATTCTCCACTGCATCGGGATCGATAAGTCAAGAGAGTGTGATGCCTAGAAATCTTCTCTCGGATTCTTCTGAAATGGCATCTGAAATATCTCTGAAGCACGCAGGTGGGAGCACGGAGATGGGTGGCAGCGTGGAGAACCACAGCAGCCAAGCTAAGTGCAGAAATCCTGCCTTGGTAAGTGTTTAATGAGCCTTATGCTTAATGATCCAAATTACATTAGTAGCTTTGTTCACGTCACAGGAATACTTTTTCATTAAGTGCTGATTTTTTTAAATTTAATTTTCCTTTTTTTTTTTTTTTTNTTTTTTTTTTTTTCCCCATTTCTAGTCCTAAATGGTTGCTTGTGGTTTTGGCTAAAAGGCCAGAAATAACTACTCTGATTTGGTACAACAGCTTGTTTTTCTAGTCTGGTTGTCCCCGAGAGGTTGGAGATTGCTCCTCTCTGGCCATTCCTCCCAGAGAACCAGGAACGGTGGTGAGGAGCACACGTTACGCTGGTGCAACCCTTCATGTGGTGCACAGTTTGCAAATCCCTGCCCTTGCTTTCTTAAGCAGCTTGTGAAGGAACTTAAGGGTAGTGTTGGCTCTATATGCTGTTTCTTGCTTAAGCTCTTTGTTGACACTACCGAAGGTCTTCAGCTTATTCCACCTTCATGTAATTAGGTGAGTAACAAATACGTCACCATAAACAAAGCTGTCTTCGCGTTAGTGAGGATGAGTGTGTGGCCATTTAAATAGTACGTGAGTAACTGAGGGAGTAGGATGCACTTCTGCATTTTTCCAATTAGCAGGATGATTCAGGCAATGAAGTCAACAGCACTGTTTGTACTGTGACAGGCTGAGCCTAGAAAGCAGGTATGGTTCCTTGCATTTTTGTTTTTTTTTTAATCATCACAACCATTTGAAAAGCATCCATTTTTAATTGAGCAAAGAGCTCTCTGGTAAACATAAGTTCCCTAAATGGGAATCTAAATCTCTGCCTTGCCTTAAACATGGAATTAGGCTTTCCATTTCTTTCCCTCCGCCCTCCCTGCTGGCTTCCTTGTGGTGAAGTAGTTTGTTGCTGTGAAAGAATAAGTGATGAAAATAAGTTGGCGAGTTGATACCTGTATTTATCTATACACCTCAGCAACGCTCAGTGTTTTTGTGCTGCTTCGTGAGCTTTTTGGCAACTGAGGTAATTCTAAGGATACTCCTTCTTGTTTGTTTCTAGTGAAAATACAACTCAGTTTATTATGCTGCTGTATCCTTAAGGCAGCTTGTGTTGCTAGTTAACACACAAAACAAGTATTACTGAATTTAGTCCCTTAACTGTTTCTGATCTGCTCTAGAACAAAGACATGAAGGGTCAGGGTGGGGAGAGGTCAAGAGAGTAGCCAAGTACACAGTTTGGACTCAGGTATTTGGAGTATGTTATTATATGAAAACTGGCTGGATCTTGGAGAATTACAGTGGGACTTGCACTTTGTTAAAGAATTACAAGTTAATTTTATGCAGAATTACAAGTTAATTTTATGCATTACTCTGACTCCAGTTTTCCAGGTCATCAAACTAGTAGCCAATCATGTTTCCATGGGCTTTATTCTTAGCTGCGGCACCAGGCATGAGACTGATAATTTGAAAAAATCAGTGTTGAATAACGAGGCTGTGTATAAATCAGTGTGTTTGTACAGTCTCATCCTGAGTCTGCTGTGTCAGAAAATGACATGAGTTCCCTTAGTCCAACTAGATCTCAGCATGTGATGATCCGTATGATGATGCGTCAGCTAGAACTGGAATCCCTTCCGACTCTGTAATGCTGTAATTTATAGAAGGAGTAAAAGCTGGCTGCAGGTTTTGGCAGTTCCCATCAGACCTGTGCATCAGCAAAACTTCCTGAAGCTTTTAGTTTGCTTGTTTGAGTTTGTGCCTGAAGAACGTGAAGCATGAAGCGACAAGTTCAATTCTGGTGCCACGGATCCCCTTCCATGACTGTTCTTCCAGCAGTGCAGTAGGTGGCATGTCCCATAGGCTGACAAACAGCATGTGCAGAATAACGGGTTGGGGAATGGAAACTCTTTTCAATAAAGGCATAATTTATGTTTCTGAGTTTGAATATGAAGGAAATTCTGGGGATTGTAATTGAATAAATAGGACTCAAGTCTTCAATGCTGCTCAGATCTTTCCTTTTTGTGATCTGATGTAAGAAAGCCATATTGTTCTATTGCCTGATACCTATTTATCGGTTCAGGCTTTAGAAATCCTCGGGATAAAGTACAGTGTTCTTCAGATATTTCCTTTTCTATATCCTTACCTGTGTATTAGAAGAGTGATTTTTACAGTCCATTAAGCATCAAAGGATTAAGAAGAGGAAAAGCTGGTTGCTGGAACATGCTCCTAGAGACCTTAGCTACTTGTTCCAGTAGTTTTGCTAAAAAGATTCAGAAGATGCTGAACTTTTGATGGCCTAATGAGAGAGAGGGGAGAGAACTTAGTGTAGACAAGTCATTTCTTATTAGACTAATTCTGAGAAAGGAAGGGACAGAGTTTTTTAGGCACACCAGACCTTCTTAGCTCTGAAACAGAAGCAACTACAGATTTACTTGGCTCTTCATCTGTCATCCTGGGTCTGTTCACCTAGAGGCACAACAAGGGAGGTCAGGCTTGACTTGGAGGGATTTTTTTAATGGCCTTGCAAAGGGAAAAAAAGCGTCTCAGTGTTTTTTATGACAGACCTTGTACTGCTGCAGGTTTCCTCCTACTTGATTACCAAAAAAAAAAGAGGCTCTTAAGCTTCTTGGTGTCAAACTGCATTAGTCACTAAATATAACCTTTGTGTTGCGTCTGTGGAATTCAAACCAACCTGGGGATGTGATAATAGACACAAACACTTGGAGCGGCTTTAGCCCGCGTAGGGCCGGTTTGCCAGCTCAGCTCTTGTCAGGTCAGCTGAATTTTGCCAGGTTTCTCAGCCGCTTCTTAACTACACAGTGGTGCTTTTGGTTAAGCTTTGTCAACTGCAGTCCTTAAAGGCAATATATATATATTTTTTAAAATGGAAAACAAGGTCCTGTCCTGATTGCAGTAGAATTATCCATATAAATGACAGATGTTCAGGTCGGGATTTGTGCTGCCAAACTTAACACAGCAGCTGAAGACAAGTACGAGAGGCTATGTTTACATGGGAGGAATGTTTGCCTCGATATTTTCATCTCACACCATCACCTAAAACTGTTTCTTTCCCCCAACTTTTCTCTGTATCTTATAACCGTAAAAATTCTTATATATGAGGATATAAATTTGCACATATATTCTTATTTCTTTTTCGTGAAGGTGATTTTCTGCGTTCTTGGAATCGGTCACACCACCCAAGGCAGAGGGTAAACAAGAGCTCCCTGTTCTGCCTCCCAAAACCCGTTCCTGAGTGACACTCTCTGATATGTGCTATAAGAATTAACTTGTAGTGAAATACGGTTGCAGCAACTTAAGGACGCTTAATTCAGAGGTAAAACTAGGTCTTGGCTTTTTTGGTTTTTTGGGTTTTTTTAAGCAATTTGTCTTGTTCCATTGACGGAATAGGCACAGACCGACTTCTTAAGACCAATCCTTCTTTTTCAGTGCTTCACTCTGGTAATTGCGCTGTGTAACTATTCTCGGCTATGAGTAACTGCTTTAGTTTCTAGGTGTGAATAACATGCTAGGACAATATATCACCCATGAAAATCGTGCCAGAAGGTGGTGGTTGCACTTTAAGTGAGCTGTGCCGCTTGGAACTGCCCTGGTAACGAGCTGTGTCAGTGCCTTGGATCTGTCGATGCAACTTCAGTACTAAACCTTCTGTATCTGAACACATCTTCCTGAGTGACAGGTTTGAGGGATAGTGAGTTTGTGTTACTCTCAGTGGATTATCCTGTGGCTTGTTTGATTTTATTTTTGCCTTTGGTTCTGACAGATTTTCGGTTAATGCCAGTTTATCACCACTCTTTTTGGGGCAGTGGTGACATCCAGAATTCGATCAAGTGACTATTTCTTTTGGTCCCTCATCAAATGGCTTAAATTGGCAGATGGCCATGATTCTGAAAAGATGTCTTGCTTATTCTGGGTGTTATTTCTTCAAACAAACTTCCTCTGGCTCTAACAGGACTTGATACCCAGTCACTGAAGATGGTTTGTCACTACCAAACACCTTGTATAGCACAGGTCGCATTCTGGACGTTGGTTGCAGAGACCAAGAGCAGGAATGTTGTGAGTAGTCTGAGTTCGCTCAGTATTTTTTTCATGCACTCAGACACTTAACTTGGGGTTCACCTGGTTATTTTGTAGTTACTGTGTCTCTTAGAGGCTAAAAATTAGTTGCTGTGGCCTTTATCTTTTTCGGATCAGTACGGATGAATGCAGCAGACTTCTTTTTTTTAAGTGTATCGCATCTCTTTGCCCCGGCCTCTCTGAAGAGGACCTGTTAGCCCACTGCCACCTTTTTTTCTCACAATTTCAGTGTGCAGTGTCTTTGATACTGAGCTGCACTTCAGGTACATTCAAGGGAAAGTCCCAAGAAAGACTCCTTTCATAAAATTGTGGGTTTTCCCCCCCCCACCTTGATACTGATACCCTGTAGGCTTTACTGTACTACAGCATCTTTCACCATGTCCAAGTACTTTGCCAAATAACAATACCCTAAAAAATGAGAAGACTTTCTGTGACTGTTTGATGCTTTCTATGGATACAGCTGTCTTTGGGCAGGTGGAAGCCATTCCTTACAGGGTGTGGAGAGAGCTGTGCTGTGCTTCACCCACTTTAAATTAATTTAGGGTGACTTGGAAGGAGTATGGCATTGGGAAATAAGTCATTGTTGCTACCAGCAGGACAAGGAGTAGAGAGGATGAAGGGCTTGAGATCTGCTTGCTTTGGATCACGAGTATAGAACTAAGGTAAAGAGCCCAACTCTAGCAAGGACTGACCTTGCTGTAAAATGTGCTATGAGAATGTGCATAGGACACAAATTGCCTTTGGGATCTAAAAGCTGCATCATTTTGCTTCAAAGCAGGATCTGGTAAATAAAGGTTATTCCAGCAGGTCGGCAGCTTTTCTCTGTAACCCTCGTTGATAGACATTCCTGTACTTCCAAAGCCGTTTCTTCATACTGCACTACTTTCTTCTTCAAGGAATGCTTGGATTAGAGTTTGTGGAACGTGAAAGCCAATTTTAACTTGTCTTCGGTGCACGTAGCGGTCGATGTTTTATATATAAAAATACATACAGGGCTGTGTCTGCGTACCACCTGTTCTTCCCTGTTTTAAAACATAATGTGCTCCAGCCTTCCTGTGCAGATAAACTCTCAGCACTCCTTGCTTGCTTCTGGGCCTTGGCCAGCTCGGTCGCATCCTTTCCAAAGTACAGCGGCTGAATCCGAACTCCGTGTTCCAAATGAGGATGTGCTGTTATTTCATCACCGTGGTTAATATACCCCAGGATGACACTTGCATACCTGAACAGCACTCGCTCTCCTCTTGGCAGTGTTTAAACTGACCTGCACATGTTTGTCTTGTATTGATGCTTAGCTGTTGTTCATCACCTTCTATTCATGTGTTCAACTTGAGAAGTACCGGCACGCTTATACAATTCACAGAGGTTTTATTCTGGTCCACCTCGTTCTTGCAGCAACATCTTCCAGCATAAGGGCATCAACAGGTACTAAGTTAATTGTCTGCTGTCGTTAGTGAAGTATCAGATAACAGAGATGTGGGGATAAATCTCTTCAGGACTTGTCTTGCTTCATTGTTCAATTTATGATACATTACGCTGCTTCTCAAAAATACATCTCTCCCCCACCTCCCAGTTCCATACGTATCATGCAGTGACTTCGTCCAGGCGTAGTTTCCATAATCATGTAATGAATATTCATGTACTAAAGCCTTCAAGGCTTATCACATCTCATGATTACACTTGTTGGTCAAGCCAGTCACCCTCTTGTGAGAAATGAGATTGCTGTGAAATAATTAAATTTTGTAAAAACAGCGTTTAGTGGCTTTTGCTTGAAACGTCTCCCAGTTTTTTTCTCAATCAGCCTAACTTTGATAACCAAGGAGATGTCTTTAGAGTTTAAGGAGATTTTTGCGTTGGTTTAGCTTGCTTTCTTTAAAAGCAGGTTGGGAGTCATTTAATCAGTTTATGACTTCAATTCATTTAGTTTATTTTTTAAATACTTCTAGGTCATTTGTTTCCTCACTTCTGACCTAATGATTATATGCTTTGCTAACTATTATGAAACACACAGGTACAATTATGTTAATAAACTGAAGGAAACACCATTCAATATGGGTCTTCTTCACCAAATGAAATGGTATTATCAAAACCATCAGGTAGTGGGTTGTAAAGGAAGTACTTTTTGACACAGCACACAATTAAACTACGGAGCTCATTGCCGCAGAATGCTGCGAGTGCCAGCCGTTGAAATGGCCTTAAACAATGAGATGAATTCATGCTAGAAAAGCTCATTAAGGATTATTAAGTACACAGATGCGGATGCAACTGGGAAGTCCTTAAGCCATGTATTGCTGGAAACTGGATGTCGGGAAGAAAAATA
Organism: Pampusana beccarii; assembly: GCA_013399365.1. Classification (NCBI taxonomy): domain Eukaryota; kingdom Metazoa; phylum Chordata; class Aves; order Columbiformes; family Columbidae; genus Pampusana; species Pampusana beccarii. The sequence continues at coordinate 546,199 of VWYH01005525.1, read as the reverse complement.
TAAATCCATTTACAGGAATGCTTTTCCCCCCCAACGCTGTTCCCCTGTCCTGTGCGTTACAGGATGTTGAAGGTCGGCTGCTGAGCTAAATGGACTTTTTGGTCTGATCCTCTATGGTGGTTCTTGTTCTTATCTGTTAATTCACCCACTTCCAACTTAAGCGACACATTGGTATGATCCGTTCTCTCCCTTTTCTGTAAATATAATCGAAAGGTACTTGCCTTTTTCTTCTGCGCTGCGGCTTTTGGACCTGTTCTGACACCGTTCCTGCGTGCAGGCCTCGCTTTAACCCGCTCCTTTCTTTTTGCAGCTTGAACAGCCTGCCTCGTCATTACCAGGCTCAGACCTAAGTGGTGCTACATCGGTCTCTTTTCCTATTAGAAAATTAGAATATTTGCACCCTTCATGGTTTTTTTTTTTGAGAAGCATCCAGTCACTTCTCCCCCAGTGTACTGTGCGTTTTAATTCTTTGGCACTGTCAAGGGATTGATGATGTATCCACTGAATCCGCTGTTCTCCCGGTATTTTGCTAATTGAAGCGTAACTGTTGGACGTGGGTAGTTCTCGAGCATTTTTGGTCCTCGAACCATTTGGTTCTCGAGCAGATTTCAGAAGAATTTTTTTAACCGTTGTAGATGTCTTGGGATTTCCCACACTGTTCTGTTTCTGTTAAAGCCGTGCTGGTCTCAGGATTCTAGATCTGGATGTGATTTTAAGAATTTCTGCAGATGCATGTGAAAAATTATGGGCCTCTGATATTAAGTCACTGTTTTGGGCAGGTGGGAAAGGAATCTCTTCTATGAAACAGATTCTATTATTCTTTTCTGTTTCCTTTTTCTTTGTCCCCTTTTTTTTTTCTTCTTCTTTTAGACAGAAGACCATCATAAAGTCTCTTTTTTTGGTGTAAGCAGGAAATGTTTGGCTGCACAAGGATCTAAAATATTAATGCCAGCTGAGCATACTCAGCTATTTCAGCTGTTTGCATCCCCAGTTTCTTCGATCCAAGTGGTCATTTAAATCTTCAGCTAAGGCACAATTTTCAAGTTTCAAATTCAGGCTGCCTTTTGACAGTAGCTTTAAAGTTGGTAGTGTTAGGTGTGTGTGAGATTTACTTTTGGGAGGTGTGTTTGTGTATTAAGAGTAGGGAGTTGGTGGAAAGTACGAGGGGAATAATTGGAGCAGCTGAAAAGATTCTGCTCGGACTCTTAAAAACGCAGATTCTTCAAGGAGAAAGGAGACCTGGAAAACCAGCTCAGAAAGAATATGAACTGTTCCAGTACTTGGAACATGTGGGAAATGAACTGGTTACAAATAGGCTTGGTAACCTTAGTTAAATCTGGCACCAGTTGACTACAAGAACATTCCTCCCATCTTTCTGAAAGCTTTATTATAATATAAGTAATGTAAGTGGGCATTTGATAATACACCGCTGTTCTCAGGCCAGCGGGTAAAGCAAGTCGCTGCTCGTTTTACATCTCTGAGCTCCTTTAGTTTGACCAACTTGAGCAGGTTTATTTTCACTGTGCTTGTGTGTATGTGACAGTATGGTCACCTCCCATAATGCTGCTTTTCTTTAGAGATGTTGTGGTTTTTTTGTTGGATTTGTTTTTTTGTCTTAAGGAAGTGTGACATTGGTCATCTTGAAGGAAAACTGCATGAGGAAAGAGACAGAGAGCTGGGTCTGTTCAGCCTGGAGAAGAGAAGCTGAGAGGGCATCTCATCAATGCTTATAAATATCTCAAGGGTGGGTGTCAAGAGGATGGACCAGACTCTTCTCAGTGGTGCCCAACGATGGGATGAGGGGCAACGGGCACAGACTGAAGCACAGGAGGTTCCATCTGAATATGAAGAGAAACTTCTTTACTGTGAGGTGCCAGAGCCCTGGACCAGGCTGCCCAGAGAGGCTGTGGAGTCTCCTTCTCTGCAGACATTCAAACCCCCCTGGACACCTTCCTGTGTGATCTGCTCTGGTGAACCTGCTTTAGCAGGTGGGTTGGACTGGATGATCTGCAGAGGTCCCTTCCAACCCCAACCACCCTGTGATTCTGTGAAAGTGCCAACTGAGGTATGTGTGGCACTGTGAAAGTGCCATCTGGGTATGGCATTTACTACAAATGTATTTGCAAAGTGACAGTAGTTGGTTTTTGATCCCTCACCTAAAGGGAAACTGCTCATTTCAGCGAGATCCGTGAGGGATGGTAATTCAGGCAAAGCTCTGCTGACCAGTCCCCCTGCAAATCCTACCAGGCATGGACAAGTGCGTGGTTTTGCATCACAAAAACAGATAAAAGGAAGGGCTTCCGAAAGTCTTTTGCTTCAGTTCACATGCTGTTTCGCTCAGCTCTCGATCGAATGAGTTAAACCCATGGCAGAGCAGGTTGTTTTTAAATGAACAAAGTGCGGTGCACTCATTTCTGCCCTGTACCACGCTCTGGATCTGCCGCCGCCACGAAACCCTTAAACGCAACCCCTTTTTTCCCTCTGCCTGCGGAAGTCTGGCTCCTGCAATGAGCTCACAGGCTACAAAAGCTTCTTGGAGTCCTGTTCAGCTCCAGCCAGGACCTACCCAACAAGGGCTCCTTTCCTGTCATTCTCTCGCCTACCAGACATAGCAGCTCTATGAGTATTTGGGTGGGGAAGGAAGGAGATTGCAACATCCATTAAGAAAAAAACGAAAAAAAAAAGGCTTGTCTGTCTCTCACTTTTCAAGTACAGCTGTAAAACTTTCCTTGGCCTTTCGAAAAGTGAACTCTGCCATGTGGTGGGTGCTGTGGGATACGTCAGCCTTTGAAGTCAGCGCTTTAAATAGGCAAGTGCAAACGGCAGCCAAACTGCAGCTTTTGTAGCAGTTTTGCTGCAGGCTGGAGTTAAGTGATTGTGACAGCGCCCCGCGGACGGACAGACAGCCAAGTTACAGGTACCTCTGCAAGAGTCTCACGCTGCGTTCACCCTGACGTCAATAAACTGGAATCCCTAGAAATGTAGTTGTAAAATGAAACCTCTTGTCGAAACCGACATTTTGTTTCCGTGCGGGACGTCGGTCTGGTGTTTTAGCAGAAAGCCATGCCGGCTGCGCTCGCGGGGTTGCGGCCACAGATAAGCGATCCCATCCTGAAGCGGCTGAGCTGAAGGGCCGAAAGGCTGCGTGTCTGCCCTAAGTGTTTTGTTCATTTCTTTACAGGGGAAACCTTCTACTGGCCACTCAGGAGAAGGCAACTAAAAGCCCTAAAGCATTTATTTTCTCATCTGTAGTGCTTGGAGTGCTTAGAGACTGCCACCTGGTACAATGCAGCACTTAATAGTTCTTAATCTATAGGCATTGCTTTTCTACAGAGGTACATTGTTCTGACTTTTAATGCCGGGGATGGGGATAAAAGCTTTATTTGCACAGGGAGCTGAGTTAACAGGTAGAGCTGCACACGGGGTTTTTTCTATCCTAGTCTAATGTAAGATGATCTGAACAGGCACGGTGAGTTTGAAGCGAGCTGTGCTGCTGTAGCAAGAACATGTCAACCTCCTGGATATTTGCTCTGTGTACCTTTATGTATTTACCTACATCCCCCCAATTCCACCATTGAGAAGTAGCTTTGTTACCTGCATGCACAAGCAGATGTCCTTGGAGAAGTGAAAAACAGAGGAAAGAAAGGAAACTGCCTTGTATTGCTTTGCTCAGGCCTTCACGTTAAGTTTCTGATGGCAAAATTTCCAGTATATGCACGGTGGCAAAGAAATCCAATCCAGAAAAGGGAAAACGTCACTTACTTTTCAACAATACTTCGTTACATTCCAGAACTTACACAGCTCTCTTGGGAAATGCCTTTCCTGTAGCCATTGTCTTAATGCAGTGCCTTTCCTAATCATTCTTTGTCATCTCCAAGCTTCTGGAAAAGTGAGTGTTTCCCAGGGTGTAGGTGGAGGGAACAGAGTTTGCGCGTCGCTGCCTCGCTTCTCATAGGGATATTGTGTTCATCAAGAGCAGTGACTCAGAGAAAATGAAGACTGGCTAATCCAAGTGGTTATTTATCACTTCTGTGGTCTACAGGATTATTTCCTGCCGGAGAAAATAGCCCAAGGCACTTCGCTGCTAAGAAACACATCTTCCTATTTATCTTAAGTTTTTCCTTTCTGTAACTCGAAGGTAAAAATATTCAGAAACCCTCTCCCTCCTTATTATTACTTCTTTGTAATCTACCGCATAACTCTGGGTAACTCGGAGGTTGCCAGATTTCAGCTCCAGCTCTGGCTCTAGAAGCCAAGTCTCACTTTGGTCTGGAGCAAAAAGGGAATCAACCCATTTGTTGGACTGTTCTGAACGCACCCGTTGCCTCCCGTGCTGCTCCCCTGAACCCAACACAGAAATTGAAAGGGCTTATTCGAAGCTCTCTTCACCCTTGTAAAGGCACAGGTGTGGAGGGGTTTTTGCTGTTTGTTATTTTTTTATTATTTTAGTCCACTTTTATGATTCTTGTTTTTAGCAATGTGTTCTGTCCAACTCAATGGACACTTGTCTGCTGAACTCAAGTTGAATACTTAAAAGGATGAAATACTAGTTGCTGTTCTTCAGTCGAAACTGATGTACTGTAAACTCCTGGCTTTTCTTCTTTTTTTTTTTAATTTTAATTTTTATTTTCTTCCTGTTTCATTTTAGTGGCTGAACGCCTCTCTGGGAAGGGATGAAACAGCAAGCAGGACATGCTTCTGATGTGACTGCTGCCTGTTTTATCCTGCCTTTGAAAAGTGGTGTTGTGTTTCCTATCACTGTACTTACCTGTACCCACCTCGGGGCGCTAATCTTCCTGATATTTTTCTTTTTTTTCCCCCCGTAGGATGATGAGAGTCTGAAACACTTAACTCACGAAGAGCAGGATGTTCTCATGTTCTTTGAGGAAACCATCGATGCCTTAGAAGATGACTTGGAGGAGCCGGTTCTACGTGACAGTGGCATCCACTGTCAGTCTCCAAGGTCAACAGAAGAAAATGTGTCCAGTCACTCAGAGACTGAAGATATCATCGACTTGGTGCAGTCAACACCCGAGAGCAGCGACCACGAAGGGCCTCCCAGCAGAGACGCAGAACCAGGTAATAGGATTTCTTGAAAGTGTGGGTTTCCCTTTGGCCCTGACATACTCCAGTTCTCAACAGAAACAGCTAAGAAATTCTGTACCTCCCTTACTGCTCAAGATGAATCAGGAGCTCTAAGGGCTGTGATTTTGACTTGGGATTTTTTAACTAACTTTATTCTTTACCTTGTGGAAGTCATGCATGTGATTGTTGTTGAACTGCTGTCTCAGTCCCCTGCCTGGTGACTGAGCTGTAACACAATGGAGCGTTATGCAGAATCACCACAGCAAGGCAGAGCGGTGCTCGTCAGTGCGTTCACGCTCTACTTCTTCATAAGGCCTCTTAAGACTTTATAGGAGAGTTTTAAGATAGCAGATTGTTTGTAGTGTAACTTTGCGTGGGACTGAAAGGGTTCAGATTGGATATTAGGAAGCATTTCTTCATGGAAAGGGTTGTCAGGCATTGGAACAGGCTGCCCAGGGCAGTGGTGGAGTCACCATCCCTTGAGGGGTTTAAAGACATGTAGATGAGGCTCTTAGGGAAGTGGTTTAGTGCTAGAGTTAAGTTATGGTTGGACTCGATGATCTTGAGGGTCTTTTCCAACCAAAATGATTCTCTGATCGATAGGTTTGTGACAAGATAGTGTATGGTGTGTTTTCTTTACTCTGTAGAGTTTCTTGTCTCTGTTTTTTTGAGAACGGATTTATCAGCTGGTATATTCAGTGGGATGTCATGTGTCCTCTCCTGGCTGTTATAATAAAAAAAATAAGGATTGCAAAACTCTTACAGAAAAAGCAGCCGTTGCAACACAGTAAGGCTAACACACCGATTGTGGGTGAATGGCAGAAAGAGGGCTTCTAGTGAATGCATTGTAAATATGGTGAGTCGAACTATAGCATCACCTACAAAACGCCATTTCTAGGAGTTCAGTTGTATTTTCTTCTGGCAATGTGGGCTGAGTTTGAGTTAGGAAGGTTGGGGAGGGGGGGCGGACTGATGCTGGCTAATCCTAGGTGAAAGCAAGCCTTGGAGTCTGCTCTGTGTGAAGACTTAATAACATCATTGCTGCTTTGTCTTTAAAGTGCCGGATGCTACCCGGAGAACCGAGAGCCCCGAGCCGGCCGTACCTGCCGACCTTCCTCCACACCCCCCTGTACCACCACCAGCCGTGTCCGAGGCGCCTCCTCTTCCTCCTCCGCCCCCTCCTCCAGTTCAGCATCCGAAACTGCTCCGTTCCATCCCCACCCCGCTCATCGTGGCCCAGAAGATGACGGAGAGCAGGGCGCGCTTCCCCGGCGCCCTCCAGCAAGGGAATTCGGACAGGAAGAAAACGCCCGTGGCCAACGGTGATTATTTGGTGGCTCCGAAACACCCTCCCGCACCTGCACCCAAACTGCACCGCTTCCCCAGCAACATCAACATCACGAATGTCAGCGGCAGAGAATTCAGTGAAACTATTTCAAAAGCGGCTGTTAACGTCCAGGAGCGCAGAGCTCAGGTGCTGGCCAACATCAACGGGGGAGCTTTTCTGGCACCTGAACTGGAGGAGAAGCTGCAGAAAAATGACTTCTTGTCACGTAACAGGAGTTCTTCCTTAAGGGATCTCTCCTCTGAGCAAACGCGGTACGAGGCCCTGACAAAGCTTGGCCTAGTTAAGGGAAAGCCAGCGCAGGACCAAGTGGACCGTGCCCCAGGCGCTCAGCAGCTGGATGTGCAGCCCAAACAGGCGGATGCTGTTCCCAATGGATATCAGAACATCCACGAGGTTTTAAAAAGCGAGCCCAGCCCTTTCCTTCCTACGGGCAAAACCGTTACAATCAAACCAGAGGCAGCTCTTGCTGCTACCACGGTCAGCAGCGCCCAGCAGAATGCGGCAAAAGCCTCTAATGACTATAAACAAGCCGGTCTAAACCTGGACATGAGGAGGAGATCGGGTTCGCTGCCCAGACCTTCCGGGTTCCGATCCCAAGGGATAACGGTCAAGTTTTCTGGCCGCGGCTCAACGGAAGAAGCTCGGAGAGAGGCGCTTCGGAAGCTGGGACTGCTGAAAGAGACCGCGTGATTTGGACGGGGACGTTTTGGCAACGGCGGGGGGAGGTCACAGCGTGGCTTTGTGCTCCGATAGTCCCAACAGGAATGGGATTAAACAGATTGGAAGTTTTCTGCTTCGGGGAAGCCCGGGCGGTACTGGGTGCTGTGCGATGGGTGCTGGTGTCTGCCCCAGGAGCGGCACCGCGCGCGGGCACACGCAGCAGTGGGGTTTGGCTCTCCCTCCTCCAGACGCACTCACCTGTTGCTCTTTGTGACCAAGAGGAGTTTTATTTAAGTAACGCCGGACCGTAGCAGACAGCATCGCGTTAATGAAGCGAACAGCGCAGTATTGTTGTACATAGCAAACCGAATGGCGACCCTTCCTTTTGCTCTTTCCGAAGCCAAAAAAAAAAAGCCCACGAGCGCTCCGTTTGTCTTGCTCACGTGTGTATCCGTTTGCGGGGGAGCTCGCGATAATGTCAAAACTGACATTTCTGACCGGCGTGACGCGCTTCTGTGACTTTTTGTCTGTGTTATCCACCTTGGCTTTGTTCCCTCCCCGCGGTGGAGTCCTCTGCTCCCCTGCTCTGTCCCCGCTCCACTCAAGACCGCACAGAAGGCGGTTTGTGCTCTGACCTTCTCCTCCACAGAGCGGCCCAGGTTTTTGGGGGGGTGACCGCGTCGCTCTGCTGCTTTCACCGCAAGTCTTGCCTTTTCTTGCCAGCCACCTGCTTCTGGTCAGGCTCCAGCAGCCACGTGTCCGGTGAGAGGCACCGGAGAAGCCTCAAGGACACGCAGCGGTCCTCGCACTGACGGCCAAAGAGTCTCCTCGACAATCTGTGACCCCAACTGTTCGGACGATCGGACAGCAGAGAAGCCATAGGAACAAGTTCAGTTTGTACCAAATGTTAAGAACCTCACGTCAGAAGTTTTACGTTAGGGTTCCTGTGAAGAAACCGTTAACTTTCTGAACCGTAGCTGTAATACACTGAGCAATTTTAAGTTCTGTTACTTCTAAAAACTGTCATTCCTGTCGTTTGACAGCTCTAAATCCGCTGTTCACAGCCTTATTTGATCCTGCCCTGCCAATGCATAACACAAGTTCCAGCCAAAATTCTTGTAGGCTAAGTGGAGTTCCAGGAGATCGCTGTATGCAAGAGCGCACTGCTCCGGAATGGTCTGAATTGGCATATTTCGCCTTTGTTCAACGGATGTGCTTTTAAAGATGGCCCCAAAATATATTTGTTTGTTGGTATGATTTTTTCTTTTTTTTTTCATATGGCAAAGCTGCTCTTCTACATTAAAACTTCCCTTTTTGTATACCTGAAAATACCCAGAAAAGCCATTTTGAAATCGAATGCCAAACTCCAGTCCCTCTAAATTTCTCACTGGTTTTCCTGCACGTTTAGAAGTTCGCTATGTTTTGGTTGGGTTTTTTTTTTCTAAAGGGAAAAACTCACTTATTCTCTGCACTTTCTAAAGCCTCAAGCAACCCCTTCTTTTTCCTGAGAGCTGAGTAATAAACCTTGGAGAAGAGGAGGGGAGTGGCTACAATAGAAACTAACACACCCTTCAGCTCCGAGCTCTGACATAACTGTGATAAACAAGTTTGTCCTTCTTGCGATAAAGTATTTCAAACTTGCCGAGCTGTACTTGGAAATGAAGCTGTCGCGAAGGAGCGATCTTTGCGTCTTTTTCAACCTGCCTCATAAGTTAAAGCTTTTTTTGTTTTGTTTTTAATTATCTGCTTGCTGCTTAAATTTTTAATGGTGTTGTTACGCTATCTGTCTGGTTCTGTTATGTAGCTTTTCTTTTCAGCCTTCTCGCTGGGGAAGCGATCGCGTTGCTCACTGTGACAGCCATACCATACATAAGCAATCGGTAATTAAAACACGCGGCGCTTAAGGCACGTGTAATCAAACAGAAGCGCTGCTGAAACAAAGACGGCTGCTTGATGCTGCAGGTAAAGCACGTGCTTATTTAGCTGGGCTCTAAGTCTAGTCCTAAATGGGAGAGACAAGGAAACACAGAAAATATATCCAAGCACCCACTTTGGAGTCCTGCATGTGGGGGATGCGTCGTAATTTATTGACATAACCTGCTAAGTCAATTTAAATGTTTCCTGACCTTTTGTGCTTTTAAATCCTGTTAAGGCAGATTCTTCGTGATGAATGTGAAGTGCGTGCGAAGCAATCTTCACATCCTATCATTTCTTTGCCGGCTCTTCTTTTGAGTTGTTTACAGCTGAGGGTCCATGCTAAGGAAACAGGGGGGGGAAAAAAACCCAACCCTGACACTATTCAATAACTCTGTAACATAACCCTAGTATAAAAAAGAAAATGAGATGTATAATATCTAAAGTATCAAGTTGCAGTATGCTGAAGTAGCTGGATCGTGTTCTTTCATCCTTCGTGCAGGGCTGTGTCCTCAACCGGTGGGAAGTGAGAGTTAAATCTTCGTTAGATAAACCAGTTTCTGCCCAGGTTGGACTTAGAACGAGGTATTAATTGTGGCCCTTCATTAGAGCAAATATCCTGCTGGTAAATCCTTCTCTGTGCCTAAAACTGTAGTAAGTAAAGCCATGTACTACATGAAGTTAAGAGTCTAGCTGCTAATAACCTGTATATAAATTTAGCTCTATTTTTTGTATCTTGTTCTGTGTGTATATGTTGCTGTGATTTTAATTTTTTTCCCCCCTTGTGTTAGAGGTAACTGTCTTGCACAAATCTGATAAATCATCTATTAAACTGGGATAAAACCAAGGAAACGATGGCCGATGGGAGGTGGAATTTTGTTCTTTGTCACCCAGTAGTATGCGTCTTTCTTGGAGGATGGAGTTGTCTTTTTTTAATGGCTAATATTGGTTTAATAACTTTTCTTTTTGCAACTGTGGATGTGTGTGTGAGCCAGAGATCAACTGTTCATCCTGACCAGTGTTTGGAATAGGCGAAAGCTCCACTCTGCTGCAATATTAATTGATTTCCAAGAGGAATACTGGATACAGGAAAGAATAGTAACTCATGTTTGTGTTTCTAGAGCTGCCTTTATGGGTGTTGCCGTACGTTGAGTGTGAGGAAGATGTGCTGGGGGGGTTCAGGTTGGACATTAGGAAAAGGTTCTTCCCATAGAGGGTGCTGGAGGTGGTGGTTAAATCGTCTTGTACTGGGACTTGTCCTGCTTCAAGTAGGATTTTAGAGTTAAAATTAACAGCTTTTTCCCGTTGGTTTGTTATTAAATCATTATCGACACTCTCAGAAGAACAGATGGTCAGGAACGGTTGCTGTTCGCTCAGACTCCCTGGGGTCAGGACTGAGGTTGGGGCTGCAGCCCCATGTTAATCCAGCAGCAGGAGGCTGGATTGTGCGGTGCTGCTACAACAGGTGGTGCTGGGGGCAGCTGGAACCCTTGAAGTGTTTGCACCGTTTTGAAGAGGGAGAGGGGTTTTTATTGTATCTTAAATTCAGGTGGTGTTGAGCTTTTGTCCAAGTATCAGGAAAGGGTTGTCGGGCATTGGAACAGGCTGCCCAGGGCAGTGGTGGAGTCACCATCCCTGGAGGGATTTAAAAGATGCATAGATGAGGTTCTTAGGGACATGGTTTAGCGCTAGAATTAGGTTATGGTTGGACTTGATGATCTTAAGGGTCTCTTCAAACCAAACAGCCCCTCGCTGAGCTTTCCAGGGCTGCCTGGGTGAGCCAGGACAGGGCAGGTGGCCTCGTCACTGTGTCCAGCGCCAGCCTGGAGCCTGTGGGAGAGGATTTAACTTGGCTCAATCTATAATGAAACTTGAACCTCAAGTTCCAGTGCCTCACCTTTGCTGTAGGGCAAAACCTGGTTACTGTCAGCCTTTCAAGTGGCAGCAGCTTCGGGAATATGCTTTTCAAGTTTTGGCTCCTGTGCTTGTTTCATAAGCACAAACAAAAAATAAACTCTGCTAAAGACGGCAGTTATAGCTCGGCAGTTGGGGCTGGTTTTCAGTCCCGTTGGAGGCGCAAACAGAGTGACTGTCATTTATGCTCCTGAATGAACTCGGCCTGTTTTGTAACCCAAGCTACAAAGGTACAATAGAAATTACAGAACGGGTTCTTGAGCTGCCTGGCTGCTCATTGGGGTTGTGGCAGGGAGAGCCGCTCAAAAGCAGGGGAGGCTGTGGGATTCAAACTGCACCCCCCAGCCCTGCTGGTTCAGTTTTCAGGTGTGTTCTGTACCCCCACAGCTCCAGAGAACCTGTTCTTGATGACTTGGACCCTCAGCACGTTTTTTGTCTTCAATAGGTCGGCACTGAAAGATGGGGAGGTGAATGTGAACTGAGTGGAGGAACTTGAAAGTCCATTTACCTTGTATAAACACATCTACCTCTCAGTGTTACCTCCGAACCTTTGTTTTGCTCTGAGAAGCTGGCAGCACATTGGCTTGGCTTCAGCTACCCCCCTCCTTTTCATATTTTGAGTTTACATCCCTGCTGGAATAGCCCCGATGGTTCTGCCATCCCATTTAGCGTCGCTTGGCCACCACCTCAGGAGCGAGTTATGTTCCATAGCCACCTGTTTAATACAAGATTTTGGTTTTCCTTACTCCTGTTAATGCACCAGAACAACCTCTGCCAGCATAAGCTTGTGTACTTGAGTTCAGCAAGGTGATTTTCGAGCAGATATTATCTAAGATACGGATGCTTCCTTGGACGTGGATCTCAGACAGGAAGAAGCGTTTAATTCACCACCTCTTGGATCAACCCTCACTGCACAGGGTCCTGTTCTCAGATACTCCCTGCCTCACCTAGAGGCAAAAGGCAGAGGAGGATTCATCCTGGTGTTGACTCCCAAACTATAAAATCTTTTCCCCTGAGGTAAGGAGGGTCCTTAGACTGGAAGGAGAGAAGGGAACACACCCTTCTCTTGCGTGTTTTGTGTCTGTTTGGTCTGTTTTCTCCCCTCAGCTTTCTCCTCCTAGGGGATGTGACCCCTCCCAGATCAGGAAATGCCTTCCTTGACAAATCGGTGTTCTTACCTCAAAGGAGCATCAGGGAAAGGTTATTTTTGTTAAAAGGGCTCTTCTCAGCCTCCAGATTTTTTCACTGGGTCTACTTGCCATTGATAAAACAAAGAAAACCAAAAGAGCCATGAGTAACGTCAAGATTAAACTGAACAGCACAGAAAGCAGCTGGCAGGCTTAAGAAGCAACTCGGCTTCAGTTTCTCTTTCAGGGGTGAGGCTTTGCTTTCATTCGTTTCACAGGGGCTCAAGAATCACAAATTAACTCTGAGAGGTTCCCCAAAGCTGCTGAGATGCTGTTACCCTTGTCATGATGTTCTAATGAGGGTCTCTGTATCACCCAGGAATGCAGCTGGTCCAGTATCCTCAGCCAAGTTTCTAAGGTTGTGGGTTTTTTTTCCTTTTTTTTCAAACAATCTGTAGTTTCTATTCCCCAATACAACAACTTGATTAAAACTATGATATGTTGAAGGTTTACATTTAAAAGAAAAAATAGAAAATACTTTGTTTAACCATCAAATCAGGGTAACAACTCCAATTCCAAAGCCTGTGAGCCGAACATCCCCTGGGTCCCTGTGCCATCAAGCTGCTGGCACAGCTGTTGGCTTTATTTCCCTCACTTGCAATCGCTGTCCCCAGCCCATTGTCCCCACCAGGCCCTCGGTGGTGTCACCTCCCCTGCCCTGCTCTCTCAAACCAGCCCTTCCCACCCCACATCGGGTGGAAGGAAATGATTTAAGCGCCTTATCTATTGCAAAAATCTGCAGTTAATTCTTATTTGTGAGGTAACAGCCCCACGTGGAGCTGAGTAACCTGGAGCAGGTTGGGTTGGGAAGTGGGGCTACTCGAGGCTTTCATTGAACAGAAAAGTGGTGTTTCCTGCTGCTGTAGCTGTGGAGCCCGGACATCCTTCCGCTCCCAGTCCTGGTTTGCAAAGAGAAGATTTCAGCAGTTACTGAAACAGCATCTGAGAGCCCAAGCAGAGCAGGCTGGGCAGGGGCCAGGGCTGTTCTACCCCAGACCAGCTAGACCTGGGTGCAAGAGCAGCGTGGTGGTTACTGCTGAACACCAGAGAATCGTGGAACAGTTTGGGTTGGAAGGGACCTTCGAAGCTCACCCAGTGCCACCCCTGCCATGAGCAGGGACATCTTCACCAGATCGGGTTGCTCAGAGCCCCGTCCAGCCTGGCCTGGGATGTCTCCAGGGATGGGGCATCCACCACCTCTCTGGGCAACCTGGGACAGGGTTTCACCACCCTCAGTGTAAAAAATTTCTTCCTCATGTCCAGCCTGAATCTGTCCTGGTTTAGTTTAAAACCATCACCCCTTGTCCTATCACAACAGGCCCTGCTAAAAAGTCTGTCCCCATCTTTCTTATTGGCCCCTTTTAAGCACTGAAAGGCCACAATAAGGTCTCCCCAGAGCCTTCTCTTCTCCAGCTGAACACCCCAGCTCTCTCAGCCTGTCCTCCCAGCAGAGCTGTTCCAGCCTCGGATCATTTCTGGGGCTCCTCTGCCCCTCTCCAACAGGTCCATGTGTGTCCTGTGCTGAGGACCCCAGAGCTGGACCAGCACTGCAGGTGGGGTCTCAGCAGAGCGGAGCAGAGGGGCAGAATCCCCTCCCTGACCTGCTGCCCACGCTCCTGGTGATGCAGCCCAGGACACCATTGGCTTCTGGGCTGCAAGCGCACATTGCCGGCTCCCGCCGATGCACAAAACTACATCCAAGCTCTCCCGTGTGTGCACATCCAGCTCCCGGTGTCACCGCGCTCCCTTCAAATCCCCACCCAGGCCCAGGGGCAGGTCTCGTCTCCTTGAGCCACATCCCAGGAGTGGATCTCAGGGCAGCTGCGTCCTTCAGAGCCTGGAGAGCCCGCCCCGAGCTCCCCACATCTCCGAGACCCCGGGTGTTGCTGGGCCTGGCGCAGCCGGTGCCAACAGCAGCTGGCACAGCGCTCTGCTCTGCCACGGCCTCCCCCGTCAGCCGCTTCCCTCCCTGATTCAGCCTCAGGCACCACCAACAGGATCACTCATTTCCTCAGAGGTTCTGGGAGGTCAAATTCACCACCAAACACTCATGAGGTACTTTTCCCCATAACTTCACCAGCAGCTCTCTGTTCTTCAGGCTTCTGTTATTGTAAGCATCAGAAAATCGTGTAATTTTTTTAATCTATTCTCTGCCTGCTCATCCATCCCTGCGAGGAAGGGCAAGCGCTGCATTTCCCAGCCCAGAAACGAGGGCAGTGATGGTAAAGCCAAGAAAAAAGGAGCAGAGATATAACCTTGACCTTGCAGTTCCCAGGCTTAGGCACTAATCCTGAACCACCTTCCTGTCCCCCCAGCACAGCCACCGCTTCGGGAGCTGAAAAACCAGCAGCACCAGAGCTCAGACTCACGTGTGTGATGAGCTGTTCGTACTCTGATCAACAAAGATAAGCCACCCATTGTACTGATGCTCAGAGAGTAGAATGATTGCAGAGGGAAAAGAGCGTTTGTACAAGTTCTGATGGCAGGAGGGAGATTATTTATTCATATCTAAACATCTATTAGGAAACAGTTGTCAGCACATTTCTATTTCCAATATACAAGCCAGCACAAGGGTACAGGGATCAACAGCATCTTCAGGCTTCATGACACAAACTTCATTACCGTGGAACATTTCCTGCCTTCTAAATGGATTTCGTTTGCCTGATTGTGTTTAATTTTTATTTATGGCAGGAGTTTTCCAGAGTGCTCAAGCCCAGGAAATGGGCCCCGTGTGTGCCCAGCACAGCGATTCCTTCTACATCCTATAATAAACCCCGAGAGCGGAAAGTTTCCTCAGCGGGGAACAGCCGCGTTTCTCCAAAACCGAACGCTGGATTGATTTTTACGTTGGGTAAGACTCACAGCTAGTCATAAACCCCTAGTTTCACAGGGCGGGGGATCTGGGACCAACCTGAATAATAAACCACAATTACACCGCTCGGGCGTTACAATAAGAAAAGGGAGAGTTTGTCCGAGTCCTGCTGTTGTGTCCAACTGGAAAAGAAAGGCTGCGGCAGGAGGGATGAGGAGCCTGCAGAAGCTCAGCTTAATTCCCAAAGAGCAGCAAAGTGATGCTCCCCAAGCAGGATGCCACAAGGCCAAGGAGGGACCGGAGCCCCATCCCCACCTGCGGAGCTGCGCAGAGCAGAGATAGGAAAAGCAAAAGCTGAGATCCGTCTCGCTCCTTGGGCTTCATTTCCATCACCCCAGGGATGCGACTTCCCGCAATTTAATAACCACTTACGGGATTATTATAACGGAGACACCAAACCTCTCTTCAGGTGGGTTCTGAAAGCCTTACTGATGCATTCAAGTCTTGCTTCCCAGGAGAGAACATCTGACTTTTAGCTTACTGCGAACAGATACATGAGAGGGAGAGATCCGTGCGTATATATGTGATATATATAATTTTAAAAATTGGATACCGGTATCCAAGAAGTAAGGCAAGGGTTCAGGAATTAACGTCTGTCCCCAAAATGGGGATATTTGATTTTATTTCAGCAAATTAAGCAGAGAAGAGGTTTTTAAGGAGCAGTAAGTGGCAAATTGCAGCCTTGAGCAGGCTCCTTGGCATCCCCAGCTCCTGTATTTGCATTTGCTTTCCCTTGTTTGCAGGGGAGGCAGAGCTGACCGGAGACACTCATGCAAAATTAAGTCTCTTGTTAAAACAGCATTTCGGCATTTCTTTTGCAGCGAGCTGGCTGCGGCCAGAGCAACCCAATTCATTTGCTCACATGTATTTTGAGATGTTGCGTGGCCCAGCACACCCTGCCTGAGCCTCTGCTGCCACCGGAGAGGTCGCGGGTCTGCCCCAAACTCCATATCCTATCTGCCAGACCCACACAGATGCCTCAGAATCATAGAACAGTTTGGGTTGGAAGGGACCTTCAAAGCTCATCCAGTGCCACCCCTGCCATGAGCAGGGACATCTTCACCAGATCAGGTT
>VWYH01005525.1:458701-530015 GCA_013399365.1 Pampusana beccarii | reverse complement strand
GATCATTTCTGGGGCTCCCCTGGCCCCTCTCCAACAGGTCCATGTGTGTCCTGTGCTGAGACATGGACCTCAGGCACCTACAGAATCCAGCTCCAGACCAAAGTACCTGAATTTCAGTTGCTCTGCACACATGGGACACCAGCAGGAGACAACAGCATCGCTCCCTGGCTGGTCACAACACCTTTGGTGATGCTTTCATGGAGTTTCCTGCATTTTAAGGTCTTCTTCCAGTTCAAATTCCTGTTTCGAGGAAGAACTGTATGCAACATGAGTCTCCTCATGTGCATAGAGCTCAAATTCCTACATCTGGGCGGGGAGTTGGCAGTCTGAAATAAATGGGATTAAAACTCCTACAACAGCTCTGTCTACCCTAAAACGAGGCTCCTCACCTGTGCCACTGCAGGATGAGGATCCCGACAGAGCGCAGGGGATGGCTGAACAACCGCCTGGTGGGGTGGAGCTTGTGTGGGACCGGGTGGCAATGACAGGTTGAGCAACACAACTTCTCGGATGCAAAGACAGCAGCAGTGCCTGGATGGCGAGTGACAAAAATACCATAAGCACACTGGTCACAGTTTAACCCCAGCCAGCAATCAAATCCACGACAGCCGCTCGCTCGGTCCCTGCTCCCCACCCCTAAATAGGGGAAAGAATCAAAAGGGAAGGGAGAAACTTGTGGGCTGAGATAAACACAGTTTAATAAAATAATACTAACTAATAAAATAATACTAACTAATAAAATAATACCACTACTTCTGTATATAAAATAGAAAATAAAATAAAAGATAGTTGATGCAATTCCTCACAATTCCCAACAGCGGATCCCGGGGAGAGAAGAGAGAAACAGGCAAAAAATGCCCAGAGGCCTCTGCAAACAGCAGGATGGAAAAAGGCCGAAATAAATAACCTCCCGAACAGACCTCAACCGAAACAGCAGAACCAGAACGGCTCTCTGTCTCCCTACCTGGAAAAGCCTAACTCTCCTTAAATATGAAGCATCATGCTGATGGGATGGAATATTCTTATTGATCAGTCTTACACCAGTAAGCTCTTATATACTCTTTGTTCCAACTCAAAGACACCAGCAAGTTACATGAAGAAAAACACTAACTCTGTCCCAGGGTGTTATTTTCCTGTTCTCAAACGAAATCCAAACAGCGCCTACGCCAGCTACGGAAAATAAAGATTTTTTAACTGCATGAAGAAAATGAACTCGCTCTCAGTCAAACCAGCACAAGGCTGGAGCGGCACTTCAAGTATCGGGTAATTTCTCAAGAGCAGGCCGGGGGTGTTATTTCTCAGGGCCAAATGCAGCCCCAAGGATTTCACACCACATAGATAAACTCTAAGTTAGCATTTTTTTCCCCAAACTTTAATAATTTACATCAAGCGGATGGCGCGGCCGGGTACCTACCGCAATCACACTGGGCTTCTCATCGTGCCCCTGATCCAGAGCTCTGTGACATGCGGGGACAGCAGCCCAGGTCCCAGTCAGCGTTAGGGCTGTAAAATACAATAATGAGAGCGTGATGGGGGTGGCCTTACCAAAAAATTGGAAAAAAACAAAACAAAAACAAACCCAAAACAACCACCACCACAAACAAACCAACCAAAAAAACCCCACCTACAAACGTTGAAGGGGTAAATACAACAAAGTTTTCAAGCTCCTGAGTTGTGAACCGTGACTTGTTTCCAGCACAAAAGCTCACTCTCCCTTTATCCCACTCCCAACAGGAACTTTTCCCCCACAGGTAAATGTCAACGAACAAATAAACATCAGCAAAATTGAAATTTCTTCCTCCTTTTTAAGTGTCTCAACCATTTATTTATTTGCCTGATGGCTCAGATCCAGGTAACGGAGGGAAGGAAGGAAGGAGGGACTCTTAACAAAACGCTGTTCTTCTGACAGCAACAATAAACACCAAGTGTTTTAACAGCACAATCATACCCTGACGACAATAACGTAAAAGCAAAGTTTAAAATTCAAACAACACAACTGAATGTTTTGACATTTACTCACTTGTTTGATTCTTGCCCAGTTTCCTTCTCCCAGTATGCTTGGAAAAAAACCCTATTTATAGCGGAATTCTGAGAAGGGACAGTGAAGCGTCGTCTCCGATGAGCATCTTCAGCAGGGCCGAGGAATAAACTGAGTGCGGAAATCAGCGACGAAGCTCAAAAGGAAAGGGAAAGAAAAACAAAGATTTAATGTATTTATCGGGGGGGCAAGAGCAGTCTCATGGTACCATTATTATTGTATGTATTTTGAAGATATCCACTCACCCGGCCGGGATACGGCCTGGCCCGGCAGCACCGGAGGTCGCTCAGGTTGAACACGTGTGCATTGGGAATCGCTCGCCCGCGGTTCCGAGTCGGCACCGACGCCGATGGGCCGGACGAGCTGGGAAAAGCCGCGCTGGGTTATTTCCCCAAATCAGCGCTTTGCTACGGCACCGCGTTTACCGAAATAAAGAGACGGCTGCATCAGCAACCACCACGGTAACTGCTCACAGCTCTCCCCCTGCCGAGCTCACAATTGCTGCTTCACTGGGCAGGGCAAACAAAATAAACACCTGATAAATCAGGCAGTCTCCACAATACAGAGGTGGTTTTCTAAGCCTTATATATAAAATATTTTATATATATTATATATATTTTATATATATTTATATATAATATATATTATATATTATATATTTTATATAGATAGAAATACGAATAGATATAATAATATATAATANGCCTTATATATATAATATTTTTAATATATATAATATTTTTAATATATGGCTTAGAAATTACATTATATTACATTATATTACATTATATTACATTATATTACATTATATTACATTATATTACATTATATTACATTATATTACATTATATTACATTATATTACATTATATTACATATAAAATTACATTATGCATGTGTAGCACGGTGTATGTCCATTGATGGGTTTGCATATATTTTTATCTCCATAACACAAACAGCAGAACTGACATTTCTCTGAAGGCTTGGGAAGGTAAGGAAATGTCTGAAAACTCAGCAATTTATTTTTAAAAAAAAAATATTTAGACCCTTTTTCAAATTTTATCACATTACAGCATTGCAGGGTAGAAAAAAGGCGGGCGGGATGGCCAGCTGGAGTTGAAGGTGTTGCTTGTGAGCATCGATATTCCCCGGTGAAGTTGGTCCCAGCCACCGCGGGTCCATCCTGAGCAAGGATTAACGGCACCTCAGCTCAAACAGGCTCTCAAGGGATGCGCCATAAACCACAGACTGGTTTGGGTTGGAAGGGACCTTCAAAGCTCATCCAGTGCCACCCCTGCCATGAGCAGGGACATCTTCACCAGCTCAGGTTGCTCAGAGCCCCGTCCAGCCTGGCCTGGGATGTCTCCAGGGATGGGGCATCCACCACCTCTCTGGGCAACCTGGGCCAGGGTTGCACCACCCTCAGGGTGAAGAATTTATTCCTTATATCTAATCTAAAACCATGGCCCCTTAACCTGTCACTACAGCCCTCTGATGCCATAGGGTGCCCATGGACTTGTGCACGTTCAGGTTCCTCAGCTGGTCACAAACCTCATCTCCTACAAGAGGAGGAATATCATTCTTCCCTGCCTTGAGTTTTAGGGGCTTGAGAGATGCGAGAAGTGAGATCACCATAGCAAACTGAGGCAAAAAGAATTGCCGAGTACAACCACGCACGTTTTCTGGTTGTGAGCGAGGCAGCTCCACGAGTCTCACCCATCTTCAAACGCCTGGACCTGACCCGAGTCCGGATTCTTTCCAGAGGATGGTGAGATAACCGAAATCTTTTACGTAATCAAAGACACGAAACAACTCCATCTATGTGCATTTTTCTGGATTTAACTCTTTCTGGCGTGTTGAGGAATGCTGATTTACAAACACTCTGTGCAAGAGCACCTTCCACCGGGTCCCTCGAGGAACCTCCTCTGTCCCACCAAACGCTGCCACCGCTCCCTGGTCACCGCACACCAGGAAAAGAGGAGCAAACATATTAGATGTAACTTCATTAACGCAAATAAACATCCTGTAATTTGGACAAGGCACTGATAGAGACAAACACTGATCTAAATAATGAGCCCCACCAAGGGGTTGTGGGGCCAGCACACGGAAAAGCAAAGAATAAAGAAAATACAAACTTATTTTTTTTTTCTGTTCGTGTTCAACCCCAATTGTTTTTGCTCACAGTGATTTTTCGACATTTTTATTCAGCCTAACATTAGAATAATTCAAAACTAAACTTCAAAAGGTTTCGCTGAATCGTGTTTTGATTTCAGCCTGAGGTCAAGGGAATCCCCACCTGCCCCCAGACTATTTTCAGCAAATGATTTTATAAAGATATTTCCATTGATCCAAATTCCATCCAAGGCATTAGGATGGGCAGATACAAAAGAAAGCTAATGTGAATTCACATGTTCTATTTTTACGCAGTTATTCAATTTGGATAAATGAAATGCCTTTGAAACTGAGCAGCACAACAAAGAAAAGGAAGGTGACTTTAGTTTGAACCACAATTAGAGGCTTAATTTGCTATTAAGAATTGGTGGACATTTTTCATCAGGGATGTGGAAATTAGATTCGACCAACGAAAACGGTCATATCGCCATAGAAGACGCTCCTGGAGGACCTCAGAGTTACAAATGCGATTAATAAATGCAACCATAAATTGTGTGGGGGAAAAAAATACTAAAAGAAACACACAGGCTGTTTAAACATAAGACTTGAAATAAAGACCTGGTTCTTCCTCCAGCGTCCTCCTCCTTGCCGGGCACAGCGAGAGCAGAGGCTCGTTTGGAAAGGTGGGTTTGGGGATCATCGTCTCCTGCCAAATAAGATCTAAACCTGGCAGAAATACAGAAAAAACACACCTGGGTGTGACATTATTAAAATCTTTAAGCGACAGCCCCATGGAGAAGATGCTGTTGTCACTCCGGCACTTCTGATCCCCGACTGTCCCGGCAGCACAGGGACGAAAGGAGCAAACCTAAAGCTGCACTTGCTGTTTCCTCCACTCTTCACGCTCGATTCTGTGATTAAAGAACTGAACTTGAAAAAGCGGCTGTATTTTAAACACCTTGATGACTTCTCCCCAAATCACCCCGGGCAAACTTACGTGTTTTAATATTCACTGTAATTGCAGCAGCTTACAGCCGAAGCAGAAAGCTGCTGTCTTAATATTTCAGGACTGCCCGAGCACAGCAACAAAACCACTATTCAGCCACAATTTCACTTAGGTTTTCAAGCACGTTATCACCAAGAGGAGTTCAGCCCCTCGCTGCTGTTGGTCCAACACAGCATTTCACCCTTCCACGCGTCAGCGCCAACACAACGAGCCACGAGAGGGAACTTCATTACTATCCATCTAGCAAACCCCAGCTTTATTTATCTGAGGTTAAATTAAATGCATATGGCAGCTTATGGTGTGTGAAATCGTGATCTTATTTTCACAACTCCGTGCAAAACAGCAAGAAAAATCTTGCATTGACTCCGTGTATTTCAAGAACGGCTCTTGGGGCAGGAATCGTCCCGCTTTGGTAAAATGCCACCTATTTTTAGTATGAAGCGGTGCCCGAGCCCGGCGATTTACCACAAACTCCTCTAAAACATCGTATCAGAAGAAGCAAAGCAAATGTAAAGAGACAGACGATAATTCTAAATTACAACACTTTATTGCAGCATTGGCAAAGGTCAGATTTCTGAAGCTGGTGAAGATCGGGCGGCATTTCTGTATGAAATGTTACAATTTTACAAGTCTCTCTTCCTACATGCAGAAACCAAAAACAGTGGTAAAAAGGATTTTAAAAGAGCTAGAAAAAAAGAATTAGTAGTAACATACAGATGAGCTCCTTAACTCAATCGACTACCTCTACCTGAAAGCAAACAAAATACTACGCTAATAAATAACAGATTGTCAGAAACAGACCAAGAAACCTCATTTCTACTTAGAAAAAAATAAAAATTCTACTCGTTTCCAGACTTAAATCTTCGTTGTTTTTTTTTTTTCTCTTTTTTCAACTTTTAATGTTTGTTTCAATTGACACAGAGGCTTATCAACCCATGAAGATCAACAAAATATTTGGATCCGCTCCTTGACGTCCTCCCATGAACGCTGACTGGCACGTTTTGGTTTTCAATGATACATACAATGGGCTCAACTATATCCCTGTCCTTAGGCTGGTGTCAGGCTGTTCCAAGCAGTACGAGTCAACACCCCTTCTTAATCAACTTCACGTTCTATTTTAAACCTTAAAAGATGTTTTTACCTCCTTTGCTCTTGAGTTTTTCACTCCTCCCCACTCCCACCCTCTGTTTCTTGCTCATCTGGCAGCAAAAGGTCATTCCTTAACAAAACTTTCTCGCTGAGGAGTGTTTGATAAGAAGTTATCCTACTTGTCAAAGTTTTCTTTCAGATTTACTGTAGATTTGCAGCCGCCACAGAAAATCCTTCCAACGCGAAGCGCTCGATTCGGGGATAACGTAACTTGCGGCAAGTTCAGAACTTTACTCTCCCGCATCCTGAGAGTCAGAGACCTTTCCCGTTCCAGTATAATCCATCTGAATTTCAGGTTGATCTTCGTTCTCACCGAGCTGCTCGCTGGTCAAGTTAACCACCTCATTCATTTACTTCTGCTCTTCTGAGATTAACCCTCGACGCGGTTCCCATAACAAAAAGCGCCTTTTTTTTTTACATTTGTTTTTTTTTAATTTATTTTTTTGTAGGCCATGACTGGAAGCTTCCACTTGTTCTGCGTGGGGTTGGGGGGGAGAAGAGGGGAGGCCGTTGTCTCTGCCCCACGGCCCCAGCCTGTCCCAGGTTTCCATTCTGAATGCTCTAGACTGACATGCTGAGATGTGGCCACTGCTCTCATTCAATCGCCGGAGGACTCCACTATCCACAACACCAGAGATACAGGACCTAATGAAATGACGTTTGCTGCTGGATCAACGTCTCCTGCGAAAAGAAAGAAGAAAATAAAGGGTTTAATATGAGATGTCCAACGCCGCGTGCGTTCGCGACCACTGAAATCAACTGTAGTGATTTTAGTATTTTTACTCGCTGCGTATTTAAGTTACGCATTTCTATTTACTGCAAAATTCTTTCAAAATATCGAACCGGGTAAAAGAACGTAGATAATTCACATCAGAAAAAGTCTCCTACACAACCTCAGCAGATGAATCAAAAATCGTTCAGAAACAGCTGCCTTTTTCTCCCAAATGGGATGTTGAAATACCGAAGCGCAAAGCTGATCTGTGAATTTGCTGAAGTATGAGTTAGTTTGCATAGTTTTCATCTTTTTGTGCAGCTTCTTAACATTTAGATGCACTGTAGAAACGTTGAGAGGGCTTTCTAGAGTCGAATCATTGGTTAGAACATTTAAGAGTTGTATTAAAATCTTTGATCATCCCTTGTTCGTGGAAAACACGTCCCTACCCATAAAAAAATCCCATTTAATTCTCTTAAGAAGGTAAATACGCATTGAATTATCACACGAGTTTGCAGGCATGTGATTCAGCAAGCGCAGAGTAATCGAGCAGTAACACTAAATTAGTGATACTAACTTTGCACATTGTCAGTTACAGTCTCTGGGCTGGTTTTCAGTTGATTTGTAGACTGCAAATTATAATTTAGTAGTACAAAGCAAAGTAAAAATTAGACATTTACAATTACAAGAAAGCTCCAGGGTGACACACCTAAATCTTTTACCATTTAAGCAAAAGATTTCATGTTTCTTTACATTAGTGTATAAACCCCAAGCATTTGTTGAACAGTGATTTAATCTAACCCTAATTTTTATTGAAAATCTTGCAAGAAGAGTGTTACAAGTACCTTAAACTGGACATGGTAACTTCTGCATTTCTTGTAACAGATAAAGCATTCTCATGCATTGCTTTGCTTTGTTATCCAATATTTGTGTATTTTATTTAAACACTGTACATTTTTGTCTGGAAATACTGAGCTGATGCATCACTAGCACTTACTGCAGCGTTGCTTCTACCACTTGTTTTTAACCACGTCCTAGTGTTGCGTAACGTAATATCCCAATCCTTTGTGGCACACTCGAGATCAGAAGCATCGGCTATGTGGTTACAAAAGAAGGGAACTTTGATTTTAATGTATTTAGCAGAATGAGATTTCACTTGCGGAATGTTACAACAGAGAAGAAACTTCAAATATCAGCAAAATGCAGAATCGTGCTTTTACCTCTCCATCTCCCTTTAAAAAAAAATAATTCTACTGTTGATAGAGATGGAAGGAGAAAGTTTAGGACTAGCTGCACGTATCTAACTTGGTAAAAATTACTCTCGTCCAAAGCAGCAGCTGCCAGGAGGTGTTGGCAGCAAATAAGGCAGAGTTTCAATAAATGAGGGCAAAGTGCTGCTCATAAAAATCTCAGTAGTGGTTTTCCCCAAACCAGGTATTTCACATGACATTTCTCTCCAAACCGGTAAGCTCAATCCAAACCTATATTTGGCAAGGTTAAATTTAGTCCATAGTCGTAACTAAAACCGTCTTAAACTCTATGTACCAAATGAATCCATTTTTTGCCAGCTACTCCCTCACCTCCCTCCCGTGCTACCAACAGTTATTGATTTGTATAAAAATCTTCTCAACACCACTGTGTAAGTACTCATACTCCCTACATACTCCGTGTGATAGAGAAACACACATTTTTACCTAATCAGGGCTGGCAAAAAAACCCAGAACTTGTAAAAACACACAGAAACATCACAACGTTGTTTAGGGCAGGAAATAATCACAAACCCATGGCACACGTGAAGTTGGGAGAACTTAAGTCAGGAAGACAACGTTACGGCTTAAAATGAAACACGCCCACGAGAACATATGAAATCAAGTCATTTCTGCACATCGTTGACAAGATCACAAAATTTTTTTATTGTTGCTTAACATGTGAGACCCTTGACATTAAATTTCACATTTTTCCCTGATCCCTTCATGTCCCCCATCTAGGCACAATTCTCTGGGCATTTCTGGAGCAATATATTTCTTCACAAAATGCAGGCAGCTTCCTTCTCCAAACACCTCAAAACTCACTCACTGATTTGCTTTTGGTGACTAATCTCAGCTTCGGTGCTCTCTCTGTCTCTCTAATCACATTAACCAAAACCAGGAGCATGAAATACGAACACAATGAACACCTGGAATTTATTTTTGTGTTGGAAACACGATACTCCTTCAGTTCTTTGTGTGCCTTGCTCTGCTGAAGGGTTTTTCTTGCTTTCACGTGTGTGAGCTTTAGTGGGAAGGACAGTTCTTCAAGAGGAAAACAGCATCTGAAGTTCAGACTCCTGCTCCCAACTGCTCCCTAAGAGACAATTTAAGGAAATCAACCTCAGCTCCCAGCTAATTCTGCACACATTGCTACCGCTGGTGTGACTACGTTCTCAACAGCAAAACTGGAAATTATGTTCCGTAGAACGTTAACTAGCAATTTTGCATTGAAAAAATGTAATACTAGATTTTAAGAAGCTGTTATCAATTGAGCTGTGCAAGAATATATTCTCCAGAACAACCATATTTCAGAATATGTTTCTGGACAAATAAGGCGCCTTCATCATTTCCTAACCAATCTGAATTCTCAACTTCTGTACTGTAAACATCACAGATTCAAATAAAAATCAAAGTCATAGGATGCGAAGTGAGTTATCACTAGGAAGGTGTTTTGAGGATCAGCAGTTAGTTTCCAAATGGCCACAAAGCCGCAGGGGTTTTTCTTTGGGTTCTTATTTATATTGAAACAACTTTTTTAAACAAAGAATCTTAATAAATGAGTATGCTAATAAATAAAACCTTGCCTTCCTTTCCCTCCTAATTGTGATCAGGTCTCTCTTCACCTTTGCCTGGGTTAGACCAGCCCCTACACTTGCAGAGCCCAACAAGCACCATCTTGCCAAGACAAAACCTCAGAATGGGGCTTTTTTTCTTTCTTCAGTTCCAGAGCAGCCCAGCAGAAGAAGCTACAGGATTTGGAATTGTTCCCCCCCATATTCCACCCCATGGCTTTTCTCCTCTCACCCAGCTCAAGAGGCAGGTTTGCTTTTCTCTGCTGGGTTAGAATGGTTTTCCTGGGAGGCTGCACCAGTGAATGTGTCGGGGAAAAGGATGTAGAACAGGACCAAGAGTGACAACTGAGAAAGGGTCAAGATTAAAATACTGGTGAAAAAGATGACAAAGAATAAGGTGAACTGAGCTAGCACACAATTAAATAGAACACTGAATTTTTTAAGTATTTATGATAGCTAGGATGCAAAGAGTGGAGCGATTTCATCATAAAAATCACTGAACCAAGAGCAAAATACGACCGCTAAAGCAATGACCTCTCCATTTCTTTTGAAAAGACTACAAGAGATCATTGAAAATGACAACTAAAGAGTAACAAAGCAGTGTGATAAACGAAGGGATAGATTTGTCAGTTTGAGACAGGGCTCTGCCAACACCCCAGAGTCTCTGGGATTTGAGAAAACGACACCAATAGTCTCCAACAATCGGCTAGACTGAGCCTAACAGAAACTGGATTTAGGCTGCCCAAGACTTCCGGTATGTCAGTAAGTAGCAAATTCAAAGCTTCAAAATAGAAGATGGGTCAATACATCAACGCATAGTGATGTGTGAAGTGTGTTTGTCCAGTAGCCAAAAGAATTCACGTTAAATTCACATTTTTCCTTCTTATCCATACTCTGATTTTTCAGCATTAATGACTCTTTATTATGAGAATCCTTAGCGAGTAAAAGCCTAGCATCCTGTTACTACCTTCATGCTTCATTTTTTCTTTATTCAATGGGATAAATAAGAGGCAGATGCAAACAGGAGACCTGAATTACCAATTAATTTGAATATTATTTAGTTTGCCTGCTTCCATCAGCATCCCAATGGGCCTTTAGACATAGACAGGCCTTCTTTCTTTACCATACTTCCAGAGGAGCAGTGAGTTTTGAGGTTACTGCTTTTAACAAGGAGAGGTTTAACCAGGTAAAAAACTCCTCTGTAAGGTCCATTCTCTATAGTCAGATTTCTAACTGCCATTCTTTTTTTCTTTCTTGGTAATCAATGTTTTTAAATTGATTTCACAAAATGTGGTTACTTCCATTTCACTCCATAAGCAAGGCATTGAATGCATCTTAATCTTCTTTAAACAAAGGAAAACCACTTTTTTAAAGCGAGAGGCAGTTCTCCAGAACAGTGAAAGGATATTTTCATGATAATCCCATCACCAAAAAAAATTACTTTTGTAAATTTTGTGTTTCCTGAAGGTTTTAGTTTAACAGCTTGATAGCCAAAGTCCTCTTCTAATACACAAATGCGACAGAACTGGAGGCAAGAGGATAAATTCCTGCCTTCCCAGTTTTGCTGAAGCAAGTCAAGGAATGCTACTTTTAATGAGGTCATGGTAAATTATCTTTAAGGCCAGTCATCCTTAAATGTATGAGTCCCAAAAAGAATCTCCTTGCAGGATTAGCAGGTCTTAAAACTTGGGGCTATGCAAGCAGGCGATTCCAAAGAAACAGCAACAAATTCCAGGTTTTGATCCAGCATTTTGCACACGCTAAATAATAATAAATCTGACAAAGCCTGTAAATCTCACTGCATTTAATACAGAAAAAGGATATTAATAGATAACAAATAAACACTGCAAAAGATTTTTTCACAGCCAAAAACATGAGAGAACCCACTGCTGCCTTCAGTAATTTCTGAATCACCCATTATGATAGGGAGATTTGGATTGGACTTTCTAAAAGGTGTTTGAAACACAAAAGTAAAGGTAAAAAAACAGCAAATCAATTTCTCTACTCTTAACACTACTGGAAATGCAAGAGAGTCCTCATCCCAACCTCAGCTACCAGAACCTGTCAGATTGTACATTACAGCGGAATCAACTCGGAGATTTACTTGCTCAGATTATCCCTAAATTCAGGAAACTGGAAATAAAAAGTTGCATAGCTTAAAGAAAGTAACATACATTATTCTTTTCAACGGACTTCAGTTACTCTTGCAAGAAAATAACGTATCAGTCTTCTTCATATATAAAGAAAAACCAATGCAACACAGCTGACTCATCATACGATAACATCTGGAAAAGTGAAAACTTCCCCAAACAGATAACAGAATGGCTCAGTTCCTACTTGCTCTCAGTAAATAGAAAGAGACTTCAGTGCCCTCAGAGTGATGGGGTAACCTAAAATATGAGGGTAGCCTGGGCAGAGAGAGACAGCAGTTCACCTTTCAAAGTCAGAAGATAACCTGCTATATATCATAAATCAGAAGTTCTAAAAATGTAAGTAACGGACAATCTATACCACAAGTGGTAAAGCCCTTGGTGCACCCACAGTCTCCAATAAATCAATCTCTGCTTAAATGTATTTCAGTTGGGGTTAAGAAAAGCGACATTCTTTCACCACGGGCTACGATGGCTCAACTGATCCATGACCGCAAACCTGAGCGTTGCACTATACAACAAATAAAACATGTCCGATAAAACAAACTTCCTGGTCCCTGCGCTAAGGAGCTTATAGATTAAAAGGAACAAAGAGTAAACGACATAATACAAAACGACATCAGAATTGCAGGCGCATGGCACAGCTGTTTGAACAAGCAAACACTACTCAAACTGTGTGCCGGACAATGTCTGCCCTAGTTTACAGTGAAGTCCTAAATTATATTTGAAAATAAAAAGCTTTCGAAAGAACTGCATTAAAAAAATCTGCAAATATCCCATCTGTTGGTCTGGCTGCTGTATTGCAAGAGTAACTTCAGTGTGCTCCTCATACAGCTTGCAAGGCATTTGGGAAAGATGACTGAAAGAAGACAGCGCAGATTTTATGAAACACCTGCGAGTATTACGGTAATTCAGTGTAAGTGAATAGTTTCTATTTCTATGGCAGTGTTAGGCCACAGATATGAAAAAGCTGAATGGACACCACTACTTGTTTTATTGAGTCCCTTCCAACCCAAACTATTCTACAATTCTGTCATATTAAATTGTTTAAATTACTGTTACAGTTGAATTTACTGTATAAGCAGTATCTATATAGAGTCTCAGTGGAGTGAGTGATCATCAGAAAGGTACAAAATGACTATAAAAATGTATCAGAAAGAAGCTGGCAATGTTATTGTAAAATAGCATTAATAGGTGACATTTTTTGTAGTTTACAAAGACCCATGAGCAGGCAAACTCTCCTTTCCCAGTTGCTGCTCCTATGTATCCACCTCCAAAATTAACTTGAGAAGAAACACATGAAAGCAGTCTGTGTTTCACCTGAAACTCTGTCTATTCAAATTTGTGCTGCAGGGTTAATTTAATGGTTTATTTGCAAGCTTACTCCAAGTGAGAAAGGACACACTGAGATACATTAAAGCTGCAGCATGACTATTAGGCAGTCTGGAACGTCTCTTTTCATGTTATTACTGGTTTTGGTATGCTCTTGCATACCATAAATCAAAGGTTCTCCCCACCTTTACTATATTTACTTTCCATTCAGGGCTTCGAATACAGAAATGTAGCTCTTCAAATTCACCAAACTACAATGGGAATTTCTCTAGATACTCAAAAATATCCTCTCTCTCTTCTCACTGAGAAAGCAGACCTGCATTTTTCCCCCTATAAAAAGAGGATCAGATTCTACCAGCCTTTTCCCAACTGAAAAATTATCCTCTGTTTTCCAAACCTCTGTCAAGGACGTATTTACAGACACTGTGTTAGAAGCACAAAACACTGCTCGGTATTTGAACAGAACACTTCAGAATGGAAACTGCTAACAAATGCACTTGCATTACACAGATCATTATCTGTTTCAATTAAGAAGGTAATTACTTGCCTAGAACCAGAATTGCCACATTTAAAGGAAGATTGTCCTACCTCCCACCAGTTTTAAAGATTAGATCTGCATTAGGTGCTCCCTTCGGATGCTGGTAACGAGGCCGCCGTTCACGATTTGTATTTGCTGGAGCTGGACGCTGTGCCAGAGACTGCAACATTTCTGTAATTTCATACAGGAAAAAAAAGGTAAATACATTTTCTATGCATCTTTTTAAAGAGGAATTTACACAAGCACATTTCACTGCCATATCGTAAAAAATACACGTTATTTACACTGTGCTATACTGCAGGGTTAACACTCAAGTTATTCCACAACAGCTAATTTCTAAAAAGTTACTAAATTGCATAGACAGCTTTGACAAAGCCAAACTACCCCATAAAATGAACTTGCATTTCCAGATGTTGTTACAGAAGGAACTGCCAGCAATGGTTTTCATCACAGGTGCTTAAGAAAGGGGCTGTGACCTTTTCTTTCTAAAGATACCAACCACCACTTTCTTTATCAATGATCAGGGACAAAGCTTCTCAAGCAGTAGGAGAAGCCGCAACATTAAACTACCCTGAAATAGTAACAGTTGGACAATGTTGCTGCCAATTAAAGACTCAGCAAGGAACCTGTCCTAAAATTAGGCATTGAGGAGTCAGGTATTTAAGTCTAAGCCGGCCATAACAGGATCCTTTGACGGAGAAGACGTGACTCAGCTGACCTACATTACACCAGCTGTCTCATGGACGGAGCTTTTCGCTTTATCATCAGCGGAAAGAAATAGGTAAGTGAAGAAAAAAGGCAGTTTAGCCCTGGACATCCAACTTTTGGGCAGTTTAAGCTGGATAAGTATCACAGTTTTACCTAATGCTAAACCACATTTCTAAAAATTTCTTTTTTTTAATGATAAAATTTGGCTCTCTAGCAGGCTAAGTTAATGGTTATTAAGTACTCATCATTACAAATAAACATCATAGGAACCTCTACATAACCTCTGCCCGTATGTTCGTGCATTTAATGGAAAGTATTTCTGACAGTCCACCTGTGCAAGAATCCACATTGCTCAGCAAACAGACAGATGGAATAAACGAAGGGGAAAAGTGGAATAAGCTGTTAAACAGATTATGTTTGAAAGTTTGCTCTGTCTGGTTCTCTAGTCTCTGGTAATCTCATTGAGACACATACCCATCACCTGCTAGGAACAAGCATTACTCCTGCAATGACTTGCACAGGGCAAAACTACAGACTAACGAAATTCTCCTGCCGTTTTCAAAATGCATGTGAAACTTCCAGTTAAGTCGTCCACCCAGTCTTTGAGAAACTGGGAAACTATGAATGATTTAATACATGATGTTGGTGTCAACGGTTAATAAATCATGTATTCACACTCTGCATACTACCCTATAAACATCTGGAAATGGGAAAGCAAGCCATTCAACACCCTGACAGTCCATTTGGGTCAATGTCAGTAAATAACATCCTTCAAAACAATTCTGTCCACCCGGAGAGATCTCTGTTGGCAGTGACAAGACCCAGGAAGAAAATCAGAAGAGATTATGGTGCATTGGCAGCCAGGTGCTAGAAGCAAAGAACGAGCAAGTGTGAACACGCCTGGCTCTTCAGGTTTCCACACTGTAGGTGAAAGAAAATATCAGGATTTGTGAGAAGTCACTAACTGAGAAGCTGAGTAATTGTGAAGATAACACAAGGAAGAGATGGCAAAGGAGCACAATAGATCAGCTGGGCTGAAGGCAGGTCACCTATCTTTGCATTTAGTGAAGAAAAAGAATAACCTACACAGAAAAATGCCGGTCTAAATTATGGAGTCTCCTAGTTCCTAGTATTTTGTCAAATTCAAAATGTTTTGTTGTATTAATAAACATTGCTGAAGTATTAAATAATTATCTGATGCTACTTTGAAGTACAGTGGTAAATTTTCAGCTGTTAGTTCAGATTAAAAAACCAAACCAAACAAATGCATATGGAAAATCTCAGGACAACCCTGAGCCATTCTTCCTGAAATTGAGACTTCTTCCTCCCTTGGTAAGTTCAAAGTTCGAAACAGAAATTTAAAACCAAATCTTTGTGTATATATGTACCAATCTGTCACTGGCAAGCTGACTCTTCAAAAGTAACAATCAGCTGTACAAAACCTAAATAAAACCACAGTTCCAGGGAGCAATGTAATTTGGCCTGTTTAATTTAATCTGAGTAAAATGTCATTTTTAGTTTGGTTTTACTGTATGTCTTATCCAGGTCAACACAAAAAGAATCAACAGCTGTTTTTAAAAATTTATATCAATGATGAAAAATCCTATTTTTTTGTGTTGATTTTTTTCCCTATATTAATGCTTAATACACAGCACCTGGAAAACGTTTGAGAAGATAAACCAAAATTGCCTATTGCTGGTTATCAGCTGGTATCAGTTGTTGGATTAATTTCCCTCGGACGAAAATCAATGTGATCCTTTTCTGGATAAGCAGCATAGTTGCTTCTATTAAAAGCCTAGATTAAACACACTGATTTTAAAGATATCAAAGCCATAAGACAAGGCAGAAAAACCCAAATGCCCTGACCAATAATATCAACATCAGAAATATCATTAATGAGGAAAAAGCCACAAAAAGTCTGCGAAAAGCACATAAATGTCTAATTCTAGAGTCTACAGTTTCTCTTCCTTTTTCACAAGTGGCTTTGTAAGAGGGGAGTGTCTTGGAAAAGAAGTTTTTAAGCTGCTTATGATGTTTAATACTACAAATATATTATGTTACCATTTCAGAACTCCGTAGACACTCACTTTGGAAAAATGCTCCTTTCTATGGTTACAAGTTTAGTTCTACTATCAAAGTTCTGAAAGGAACGTTAAATTCCACAGTGTTTTTAGAATTAGAGCTGCTTTAATTTAAATTTCCCATTTCTTGACGAATAATGACCTTTCGCTAAATACCTTAAATGAGATTTCCTGTTAATTAACTACTTACACTGTGATTACCACCAGACTGCAACATCTTGACAAAAAAAATAGAGCAAGAACTTTGGAGATGTTAAAGGGAAATACTAACATGAGAACTGAATAACACCAGTTTTATTGGTCTAGCTTTGTTTAATATCTGAGTGAGCCATGGGAAGTTGAGTCTGGGAAATAAACCACAACCCAGAACAAAACAAACCACCCAAACATATCAAGTGCACCAGTTTATGATCCACTGCATTAACTGTTTGCTTCCATCTGTCCAGGTTCCATAATGCCTGACTTACATATCTTTAAAAAAACAAATTAGATCATATAATTTGTATGAAATCTTCATTCTATTAATATACTGTTATGTTCCAGATCTGTAGTACCTTCAGTAATATGAAGCTGAGGTGACAGTTTTTATTTCTCAGGTGAAGGTTACCTCTCAGTAGTATTTGCAAGTCTTAGCAAGACTGGTGGAACATTCCAAATACTATTAATATCTAAAATACCTATTAATATCTAAAAAGCAGAGTTTAAGTTGCACAGAATTCCTCTTGCAGAAGTGCAGACAAGGCCACAAACAGATTAATTTTGTGTGATCTTATTAAGGAAACAATGTCAGCTCTTCCCCTTTCCCAAAATAAATGGAAATGCAGAGATTTGAGGCCCACTTGAAAACTCCCTTTCATGGATGAGCTATAAAAACTTCTTCAAGAAGAGTAAATAATGTAGGACTGAAACTAAAATACAGGTTTTCCATGAAGTATTGCTAATCAATATTCAGAATTTGAACTGCTAATTATCACAAATAATATTTTATGAAGATGCACAAAAGCTCCTCTGAAAATAATAAATACATACCCTGGTAGTCCTCTTGTTCTTGCCGTTCGTTGATATCCAAAGTGAGCTTTTTCATCCTCATCCTCTCCTCCTGCTCTGCTTGCTGTTGGTTCCAATGGTTTGCAGCAAGTTGGGAAGACATTGGTACATTTAGGATCTTAAACTGCAAATGAAAAGAAGGTTTTAAGTGGCCGTCACAGAAAAATAAAACAAAAACCAACCAGAAAACATTTCTAAATACAGTTATGGTTATTTCTAGGTTATTGTGATGAAATACTTTCTACAGAAGTTTCTACTGGAAAGTGTGTTCTTTGTTGTTTTTTAAAAAACTTGTATGAGGAAGCATGAGAAAACACTAAATATTGATACCTCCTAAAGACAGAACATATAAAAAAGGTAGATGTACTGCAAAGGCAAAAGAGTATTAAACACAGTATTTATAAGAACAGAATTTATTAACTTTCACCAAGAACACACAGCTATATGCTTTATTTCTTATTCTTGTACAAACCAATACCCTCACAATGAATCACACTGGTCTTGAGATAAAACCAGAAAGCTGCTTCTCCCTCCAAAGGTCTCTACCATCCAAAGAGATGAAGCCCCCGAGCAGAATTTCTATTATCTCTTGTGATAACAGAAGCGTTCCAAGCATCTCAGGTATCTCCCAGCATTCCTTGACCGTTACTTTGCCTTTTACCAATGATTCCAGCCCCAAAGTGCTTCTTACTGGTCTGCAGAAAACTGTGGTATCAAATTGAATCTCCCCTCCACCCAAACATCCACACGACACATTCAACGCATTATCAGATTTGCCATAAGCTACATTAAAGGTAAGCTTGGTACTACTCCTGCAGAAATATCCACTCTCTGAAAAAACATAGCTGACATTTTCAGAGACTTAAGGAAGACGTTTTCTTTTTCCCCAGTCTCAGAAAATCTATGTTTTTATTCCACATTTTCTTTTTACAATTGTTCCAAATCAGAGAAGTGATTCTTAATCTTATCTGAAACCGAAACAATAGTTTTGAGAAACCCCTTAATGCTAAAGTTTGTGAACGTATTTTGAAAAATTGCGTTTCCTCTTTCAGCTGCAGATCCATCAGAAATAAATATTTCCGTGCAGTAAGTAGGGTAATGCACTAAAGGATAATCACTCTCAATACACCAGGAACTACTCTGAATCTTGCTGCTTGCTCTTGTGAGCTGAGATCTATTTCCACAGAAACAGGGGCAAATTTCTAAGTGTTCTTTTCTGCCACACAGTCAAAAGCCGCAGACAGATACCTTATCAAAACCTCTGTTGAGAAGGTATATGGTAAAAGCAAAATACTCACTGCGTATGGCAAGTGTTTAATGCAATAATTACTAAGAAATCTCAAGGAGACTCCACAACCCCTCTGGGCAGCCTGGTCCAGGGCTCTGGCACCTCAAAGTAAAGAAGTTTCTCCTCCTGTTCAGATGGAACCTCCTGTGCTTCAGTCTGTGCCCATTGCCCCTCATCCTATTGTTGGGCACCCCTGAAAAGAGTCTGGTCCATCCTCTTGACACCCACCCTTGAGATATTTATAAGCATTGATGAGATCCCCCCTCAACCTCTGGGCCGTTCCTCATACGAAAAGTGCTCTAGGCCCCTCAGCATCTTTATAGGCCTAATTCCAACAGAAAAGTAAACTTTGGTTACTTATTGCTGAGCAAACTACGTGTGTACCCAGATACTGTCAAATGAGCATTATGCAAATGACATAAGTAGCCCATTAGAAGCATTTCACGATAAAAATAATTCCTTAGCTTCACCATTAAGCTCCTCATTCATCTTAATATGTCCTTTATATTTTATCTGTTCTACAGATTTATCAGTTTAATGGGATTGGTGTTTTCAGATGGGATGCTTAAAGTAGAAGAAAAAACTTGAAATATAGAGGGGTACAAAAAAACCCAAAAGAGCTACAAAAAACACACTGGTAATTAACAAAGTCTCACTGAGTCACTATCTTAAGGCAATCAGACAGTTGCTGTCCGAAATCAGGTTACTGATGACAATTACTAAAGGAGATGATTGCTGAGCAAACGAAACATTTCCGATTTGCAAAGGGTGAAGAGAGACATCAAAAACCTCTTGTAAAATCTGTGAGACGAGGACAGAACAGAAGGACTTCACTTAGACTGCGAACTGAAGAAAGGTGAAAAATTATCATCTGGAAGACTAGATTACAGATTTCATAAAAACACTACTGAGATAAAGAACTTCCCATTCAAGGACAGATTCGACCATCCCACAGATACCACCGTTCTCTTACGGAACCTTAGTAGAATTCTTTCAAATTGAAGGAAATCTTTTGTCTTGGTTATTAACCAATTTTCTTGACAGTAGGTGACTTTTTACTGTCTAAATACACCTTAATCAACACCTACCTGGCATAAAACTTCATCGACAGTTTCAAAACCATCAAATGGCATTAGGCAGACCTCAGCTCTGATGGCAACATGACGGCAATGCTGCTTTAAATCCCCTTGTTCTCTCATGGATTGTGGATAAATGGTGAGGCTATAGTCTTAATTTCCAATAACCGTGTTCAGTTCGACAGCTACTAGTTTCGTCATACAACAACTTTGCTAAAGCTGATGGGTGAAAAAAACCAGCGTTCTGTTGTGAGACACTGGTCTACCCAATATTCTTGCTATTGCCTGTTTTTGTAAATCACAGTGTGACAAAAAAAAGGATAAAATACGGTGTCCTCATGACTATCAGCCCGCAATGGCTGTTAGTTCAGGTTGCATGCTGCTGGTAAATAGAAGTCAGTTGTTGTGTTGCTTAAAAAAACCCCACTTGTCAATGCTCCACTAAAATCTGGCTCAAAACTGGCACATGAACCGAGTATTTAGTGATTGGAGCTCAACTACCAAATATTAACCTCCAGAAAGAAGCACTGCACATTCCATTTTCATCAGTAAGTACTTTCTTACAGTCAAGATTTCAAGTTTCAGCAGCACCGTTGTCAAAGACCACAGAGATCAAACACGGCAAGCCATTAGGCTGAACGAGTGAGGCGGTGACGCTTATTATCGTGGGGACTGCGCAGATGAAAAGTTACTTACAGCCTTTCAGGTTGTCTGCAAACTCCTCCTGACCGTTTTTAAAAAGCTGCAAGTTTACAGCCATGAATTAACAGTAAAGTTTGCCTCCATCATTTCAAAACTCTGCACAATCTGCTCACACAAATTTAAAATAAAGTTGTATAAGAAGGAAGAATTATTTTCTTTTCAGCTCCACCTCTTCTTTCCTGCTTATTTTTCTATCTGAATACAGAACTACGGACAAAGAAGCCTTTCATTGACTCAAGAAATGAAGTAAAGCAACTGTTTTCTACATTTCTAGAAACACTGAGAGGAGTTTGGCAGGAAGAGCCTACTCCCAAAAGCAAATATTGGGGGAGGAGCAGCAAAAACTCCTGAACAAGTCCTGCTTTCTTTTTAAGCCACATGTCAGCAATATTTTCCCCTCACGCAGAATATGAAGATCCTAAAATTCTTGGTAGATGCAGATACTCCTAGTAAATTATCCTGAAAAAGCTACATACCTTTTTTTTTCCCCAGAGTTCTCTTAAATCCCTTTTCAAACCACTAACAGTTAGAATTCCCCACTCAAAACTTTTGTAGAACTTCGTATACAACATTCAAGTTCCAGAAAAACAGAACAAGCAAACAAATGTAGTAAGGAAATCAGTTAATCGTCACTCCTAAAGGCAAGCAGAATGTGCCCAATCAAACAGGTATCAGCACTTACGCCTTCAGAGCAATCACTCGCTAGTTCAAGCATTTTATGAGGAGAGCTGCTCACATTCTACGTGGATTTTTGAAGTGTATTTCACATGAAGGAAGAGAAAGACTCTATTTGAGGTTTATGTACCTCAACTGTTACACTGGTGTCCCAGCTCAGGTAACAAAAGTCAAAACAAAGTAACAACACAGATCTAAACACTTGAAAGGAACAGATGCATGGAATCAAACACCACTTTGGTTTTGCTCTCCATATAAACTCAGAGTCATTCATTTTCATCATCAACTTAAACAAAATAAAAAGGTTTCTTTAGAAGACCTAAGCCATGACAAGAAATGCATGTGGAATGTGTTAGGTATTGATTTGCACCCTATGCATTTGCTGACCTAGGAAAATTCAAATATACACAGGAGAAAAGAGCCAAGACAAATATACAGCTTGGCTGAATGAAGAAAGGGGTTTATTTTATTCAGGTGATTTCCATTTAAGTTCCTCTGAGAGATTCACTCAGTGTCATCCGAAATAATTCTCTAAAAGTGTCTTCAGAGACAATGACATGTTTTGCAAGTTGAACAAATTCAGCCAAGTGGCAGTAACTTAGGAAACGGAATTTAGCAAATGCCATACATCTTGATTTGAAGCTGAAAGTGTTTTCAGAAAAATCTACAGAATCTTGAAGATTCTGGAATATTCCTTTTTTTTCCCTACTCCTTTCAACATTCAGTTGCAGTCCACCAACCACATCTGTTCATCTTCCACAATTATATTTAAAATATATGTAAGACACACCACTGTCCTGCTACTGTAATCACCAAACATACTAATAGTAGAATTTAACCACGGAATTTTTCTACATGATTTGTATTAACAACCAAAAATTCCAAGAAACTACATGTGGTATTTTCTGTTTATCAAAATGAAGTTGTCAGTGTCCCATTCCAAGAAGAGGATGAAGAAACAAAAATTTCTGTGACTCCAAAATTGCAAAGCGTGACTTTCAAAAGAGTGAAAGGATTTTGTTTATACAATATCTATACCACACATAAATTCTTACCTGCTGTTTGTTGCCTTTTCGTGTTAACATGACGAATGGCATTGTGTCTCCAGACTCTGACTCTCCTTCCCCACCTGCAAGTGGGGGCCCCTTCTTGAGCTGACTTTTGAGATGCAGAGGAATGGCAACATCCAGCTGATGGACTTTCACAGATTCACCACTCCGTTGCTATTAAAAAAAAGTAATAAATTCTATAAATGATCAAATGCTAAGGATGTCAGTCTGGCAACATTAATATTTTCATGACTGATTAAAGGTTTAATCTCCCAAGAAAACAGAGTAATATATAAATAAATGTATTAGGCTCTATTACATTTTCCTTTGGTTTCCTCGCTTGTGAAGAAAGTTACAGGGACAGAATACTTCAAATGTTAAAGGAATTTCAGATAACCTTTGAAGGAAAGAAATCTACAGACTTGATTAGACACACTTGAGAAAGGACACTATATTCTAGATTTTTTGGTAGCATCTTATCCATGTATTTCTTCTACAGGGCTTGCTATACTCAATACTTTAATATTTAGCACATACAACCAAAAAAAACTAAGCAGAGGAATTAAAGGTTATTTAAATTTAAATGCAGCTACATTCAGACACATTAAAACCTAGGCTTGGATAGTCTAGGATAGATTCAGAAGTGTTGCATACTATCCAGTGCAATTATTATTCAGACAGTAAAATGTATGTGAACATGCCATATATTCACTGTGCAAACAATACAATTAACAGCTATTTTACTAAAAGCTCCTTATCCAAACATCACTCAGCTGTACAGCCAATTACATTATTTAAGAAAATAAATATTTATACCTGAAGATTTTCCAGCATCATTTTATCCAATGCCTGAATGAAGTCCTCATCTTCTGCACAAGGGACATGCTTGAGTCCTCCTCCTTTAATCATTACTTCCTATTGTAATGGGAAAAAAATAACCTGTTACATTAGTTTCAGAAATATGAATCCTCAGTCCAGAAGTGGAAAAATATCCTTATTGCTTCTAGATCATAAATAATCAAAGGCTTAAAAAAATAAATTGTTGAAGAAAAAAAGTTTTCAGCTTGGATTACTTTCTTGAAGAAATAAGTTCTGATGTTTATTGCATCATTATGAAGGTTGGCCACTCAGGATATTGTGACATACTAGTGTGTATGTACAGATGTGTATGTACACACTCTAGATATGGCAACACCACAAAAAAAAAACCTATCCCTACCACACCTAATTTAACTAATTTCTCCATTAAGTCCATAAAGCTAGATGGCCATTTCAAGACAAACACTATCGTTCAGTATTTAGAAAGCACATGACCACAAAAATGTTTAAAGCCAGCACCCCAACACATTGTTCTATATTGATCATTATTTTTACTCTGCAACTGCAATTTAGGCTCAACCTGATGGGTTCTTTTGCTACAGATGTTAATCTGCCAATCCCAAATTCATATTTTAGGAATTTTGCACTTTTTGGTTTGTCTCCTTTTCACTTTTGAGATCTAATGGAGTGTCTAGTTTCACTTGTATCATATCAGCTTGCTATCATTGCTGGCACTGCAAAACCATCATTTATGCAATCTTTCCCAGTGTAGCTACCTGGGAAAGTGCACAGTCCTGTGAAAACATGTTGTAGTAAAGTTTGACAGCATAAATATTTTCAGAAGGTAATAGTGAAAGTTTGTAAATATAAAAATAAGCTCTAAAATGTATGTGAGGTAATAGCAGGAGTGTTCTTGATTTGTTTTCACAGATGTGGTATGAGCAGCACTGGCAAAAAACATTCAGTAGAGAAAACCAAAAGGTGCAAAAGTCAATTAACTTATCTAAAGCTACAATACATACGGTATTCTCCTCATCGGTTTCATTTTCTTTATTGGAGTCTGTAAGATAATCTGTGTTTTCTTCCTCCTCCTCTTCACCTTCTTCTTCTTCATTGTCAGAGCCCTCCTGAAATATCCAATGCATAACTTTTGACTATTTCAAAACAAAAAGAGCACTTGAACCTGACTCTTCATATACATTTTTTGCACCTTTCTTACTCTTTCCCCATCCAAAGCTGTTTAGTTCAGTCTTAGTGAATTTGTTTGATATGTTTGGTATTTAATGTGTCACTCTGAATTCACTCAGCTTTATCTGACGTTTTCACAAACCTATCTGACATTTTCAATGGGAGTAGGGCTGACAGGCCGGGTGGTTGTGCTGCCACTCAGAGACAGCTCGACACACTGGAGCAGTGGATGGACAAGAACTCGGGAAGTTCAGCGCAGGGAACTGCACCTGAGGAGCATTAACCCCATTCAGCAGCACAGGCTGGAGGCTGCCCAGCAAGAGAAAGACCTGGGGTCCTGGTGGACAACAAACTGACCAAGAACCAGCAATGCTGAGAGAGAATTGAGACAGAAGGTCTTGTTTAATTTGGGAACAGAAGGCTCAGGGTGGGGTGAGATCTTCTCAACGTATGTAATAGCTGAAGGGAGGGAGCAAAGAAGGAGTCACACTATTACCAGTGGTGCCCAGTGACAGACCCAGAGGCAATGGACACAAGTTAAAAAATTTAACAAAAGAAAAAAAGCCTTATTTACTGTGATAGTGTTTAAACACTGGAACAGATTGTGGAGCGTCCTTCCTTGGAGATATTAAAAACTTGATTAGACATTGCCTCAGGAACCTGCTGTAGGTGACTCTGCTTTGAGCGAGGAAGGTTGGACGGGAAGATCTCGGGAGGTCCCTTCCCCATCACCAACCATTTGTGATTCTAATGATATTATTCATTTGTGGGTAAAGGCACAA
Organism: Pampusana beccarii; assembly: GCA_013399365.1. Lineage (NCBI taxonomy): Eukaryota > Metazoa > Chordata > Aves > Columbiformes > Columbidae > Pampusana > Pampusana beccarii. Next base: position 504,743 of record VWYH01005525.1, on the reverse strand, counting down.
ACCCCGCCAAACTTCAGGAACTTTAATGCTGAGAAGCACAGACTAAAAAAACGCTTACTAGTAAACCAACGAACCAAAGCATAAAAAGAAAAAGCGTTTCCTATTTCCTTGATTAACTCATTTTCTCATAAGACTGCCATTACCACGTCAATTCTGCTGTGTCATAGTGACAAGTTAGAATTTCTATGTACATGTCATTTTTTTAATTGGCTGCACCATTTTTGAGTCAAAATATTATTGGCACAGTAAACAAGGAAGGTTGTTATGCTCCATAAATCTTTTATTTATTCATATTACACAGGCATACTCGGAGCACCTGTTATTTTTCCTACGTGACTGCTTTGACATCTAGTCAATACATTTGCTTCTACAACAGATAGAGAAAATTATCTGAAAACATTTTCATGCCAAAAAACTTTTTGTTGAGAAGCAGCACATACCCTGAGTGAAGTTGTCAGGTTCAATTTTCTGCCATAATTTATCTAGTATAAGCCTCAGACACTCTAGTGTAGACACTCTAGTATAAGCCACATGTGTATATGGTTTTCCACATACACAAAACTGGGATGGAAATAACCTCAGAATTCTGACTGGGTTGTGCATACCCACATTTCACCTGCCAACTCTGTGACATAGAAGGGCTTCAGAAAGTAATGAGTAATAAAAATATTGATTACTCATTCCTTTTATGCAAGGCAAGGTAAAGGATTAAGGTCACCTCTTCTTCTGGTTCATTTACTTCACTTTCATTTCCAGATTGTTCCTCTGTCTCTGCTCCACCTTCCTCTTCCTCTTCATCCTCTTCCAGATTCTCTCCTTCTGTAATGGAATCTTTGGAATCCTTGTCATTCACAATTCCTGAAATTTGGAAAAAGAGAATTAGAACAAGGAACTAGAACAGAATTAGAACGTTACAATACATATAACAACTCAAGTTACAGGTGGAAGATCCCTTCAAAAGTCCATTATTACTGACACTAAAACTTCCAATGGGTTGTAATATTCAACCTCTGAATGAAATATTTTCTGTATAGTCACCTTACTTGCAAAGGGTAATAATTTCGCTGCCAGAAAAGGAGGAAAACGTTATGGATAATGCTTAAAATCTCCCACAAAACAGCAATCAAAAAGCTACACTGTGCAAACTGCTTCAAAATATCCTCAAACTGAACACGCAGCCTTAGTGAAACGTGCTGAAACACAAGCACTAAATTAGAGATGCTCTACAAAACCAGCAGATATGCAGGTACCTATTGTCATAGCCTTCAAAGATCAGAAAAGCAGACTACGACCTTCCTGAGACCACCTTCGAACAGTCCTAACAGGAGCACTAGAAACTATCACACCCCATACTAACATTTTAATAGCAAACAAGTAATACCAATATCAAGAAAAGCAACAGCTTTGAGGGGACACACAGGACACAACTCCTTTTTTAAAGGCTGTACTGTCGATAAGCTTCACCAGTGCCAAAACACACACAATAAAATGTCTCCAGCACTTGGTGACATTCAGCAACCACGTATCTCCCCTTAACTCCACTGAATCCAACTGCTATAGCGGTGGCGATCCAGAGACCAGAAGTTCTTACAATTTGTAGGAAGGAAGTGCCAAGTATCTTTCCAAAGAATATTACAGTTTATATAAGAAGTTGTAAATCACTTCTCAGTTATCATTTTGAGAGCATAAAAGCTAGTAATTCAGATCATACCATAAGGAAATTTTTGTCTGCATTTCATGGGTAATTTTAAGGCATGTCAATTAAATGAACAACATACTAAAAATTCAAATTCCTCCTAAAGCGTATGCTGCAATGTTTTACCTGGCAATTACACATACTCATCCCACTGGATTAAAGGATTATTCTTAAAAATTGAACTTGTCTAACTAGAACAAGTACCATTAAGGCTAGAATTAACACTTACAAAGTGTAAAATTTACATATAAAAGATTGTGTTCAAACAAAAATGGAAGACTAGAAAACAACTGAATCTAATGAGAAATGAGCACAGCAGTACCCAATAATAGTAAGAACTGATATGTACAAAAGGTGTACAAGTTAATATGATGATAGTTGGTCTAGATATACACTAATCAGTATTTTGTCAACTGAGCTGTGCTGAAAGCCCAACTTTTTTCTACTGAAATGAACAGATTTTTAACACAGCAGGATTTATAAATATAAATATACATCACTGTGGTCTTAGCAGGAGCTACGAGCTAGCACACAATCCGGATGACAGATATATTTTAAGAAAATAAACTGTAATAATCCAAGCAAAGCCCTAATTCATGAAAAGGAAATCATCCTCTGGCCTCTACTGAAACGTGAAGCCCATTCCAAATCATTCCAAAGGAAGCCTAAGGCTCAACATGCCTGACAGCCTTTTAAGAGCAAAACATGTTTTCTCTTTTATTCTAGTCTTACCCTAACGCTTACTTTTACAGCTCAGGTCAAATCCAGAACAGGGGAAGAAACACAGAGCTGCAAGGAACCAAAATGACCAAGCTGGTTTCCATCAGCACTCAACAACCCACAGGCTGCAGTAACTGAGTGTGCAAAAAAACTCCCTAATTTTTGTTGTGTACTTCCTACATTTTCTGATAAAATCCATAGTTTGCTTCTTCACTGTTTGCACCATACTACTCCTTATATTAATATATGTATACAACCCCCCCACTTCTCCAAATACTATGCTAGTAGTATTCACATTGACTTTTTTTTAAAGCGCTCAATCACTTTAGTTATGAAGCCTCTATACGATCTCTGAGGTGATCAGAAAACTGCAAAGAAGTCACAAAAATACTTCTATCATGGAAATAAAAAGCTCACATCACGAGAATAACAATAATTACTTATCATCATACAAAAGATAATTTTAAGAAATACAGGAACTGTCAAAGAGACCTCATTTCCCTTGCATATTTTCTTACCTAATTTTATCAAGAATTCCCGTTCCAAGTCTTGCACCTGTCTGATAGCTTCTTCCAGAGAATTGCAGAGCTTTATCTTTGGTCTCAGCAGTTCCAGTGTATCACTAATCATATAGTCTATGTCTATAGGAAACGGGTGGTCTTTTGTCCAAACATCCAGGCTTTTTTTCCACCAAACATACCGCTAGAATACAAAACATTCAAATAAATTATATGCACACTGGCATTTATAAGCTACTTATGAAGTTTGTAATGCCCAGTCACGTTTGTACAGTAGAAAATGCAAAAGATTCCACATCACTACTCTCTTACTTCATGTAGCTATTAGATATTTTCATAGCACTAAACATCGTTTGATAACAATGGGTATCACAAACGTTACAAATATGCTACTTTTCTCAGAACAGCTGTTAGGAGATTGCGCAAAAAAGCACTGAAAAGAAAGTGCCTTCCAAGGGTAGATTTTTCTATGCGAGATGAGCACTTAATCGCCCAGCTTTCAATTCCTTCCTCCATATATTTTCAAGAAAATTAATTCCCCCAAAGGCATATTATGGGAAGGAAGGGGGAACATCACAACAAGTTTTAAGACTGCAGCTAGTACAAAGTGACTTATCCAGTTTAATTTATAACAAATTAGCGCCTATCCCTCACAGTAAAACTGTGAAAAAATAAATGCTGATCTTAAGTGAACCTGACAGTAGAATCTGAGAACAAAGGTGTCACAAAAATTGCATCTGAAAAAGAAGTATGAGTAACAGAATGTTTACTTAAATGGTGACTTTGTCAAAAGAAATGCTTGTTGAAACTGTAAGGTGTAACAAAAAAATATAATGACTTCTTCATGGCCAGTTTGTTTCGGGTTTGAAAACAGGACCACACTGTACTTCAACAAAATTGTTTTGCATCTCAGATACAGACAAAAGGTATGCATCCTGAAGGCCTGAAATAAGTTATCACCTTAATTTTTAATATCATTGCTTCAGCATAATTTATATAGAAACAAAGAAAAATAAATTAAGTCCAAAGAATTTTTGCATGAACTCCATGGTCTGGAATTCCACATTTGCTCAGAGGAACCCATTCCAGTGTTTAAACACTCATTATGAAATCTTCCGCCTCAACCTCCTTTACACCTATTGAGTCAGAAGTTTCCTTGCTGAAGCTTGTAACTCTTACTTCTCATCCTTTCCCCATGTATGCCTGAGAGGTATCTGACTCCTCTACAAACACTATGAGCTGAGGACAGTGACCCGATCAGCATTGTCTTCTCCAAGATGAGCAAACCCACAATACGAAAACTGGGAGCTTCCTGATAATTTTTGTGACCCTCCACTGGATTCAGCTCAGTTTGCTGATGTCTCTCCTTTCTTCTACCAGGGAGAGTCCTGAGCTGGAAACAGGGCTCCAGATGTGGCCTCAAAAGTGCCAAGTAGAAGGGAAGGGAAAACATAAAAAATAAAATAAAATCACTTTCTTCAATCCACTGGCTACACCTTTGCCAACACAACATCGTATGCTGCTGGCTGTCACCACTAAACCCTTCAGTGAATCAATCACGACCCCAGTGTTCTGCATGTTCATTGGAACAGTAACGTCTACATNCAACTGAAATGATTCTATGGTTCACATAGTCCAGGAGTCCCGGCTCTGTTCCTGCAAAGCTGCAGTCTAGGGAGTCACTGCCAGGCTGCACCATTGCATGGAGCTATTCCAGCCCAACTGGAAGACTCAATACTCATCCTCAGAAGGTTTCTGGCAGCCTATTTTTCCACTTGCAGAGAAACCCTGAAGGAGGGAGCCTAAACCCTTCAGTGAATCAATCGTTACCCCAGTGTTCTGCATGTTTGTTGGAATAGTAACATCTACACATAACTGAACATACATGTCACTTTAAAATAAAACTGCAATCAGCCGGACAGGATTCTAAAAATTATAGTGCTAGAGAACAATGAGAGGAATATGTAACAGACTGATCTATATTAGCTTGTTAAAGAAATCCACAAAACAATGTAAAATTTAGTTTAGAATACCTGAAAATATACAAGGAAGCAATCAAGTTTTCGTTTGCTGGATCCTCTGTCAAAATATTGCCCACAGGTATCGAGGATTGTACAGACTAGTCTGATTCTGAAAAGATGCTCTGGAGGATCCAGTGGACTAGGGCTGCCATCAGGGTTCACACCAAATGATGTGAAAGAATAGAGAGTTCGAAATATTACAGCTGATTCCACCATCCGGTAATTGTAAAGTTCCCCCAAAAACTTGGCACTGCTGATCCGCCGCTGGTTAAACTTTGGTTGGTTAACCTTTATCAAAGAAAAACAACAACAAAAAAAATCACTTAATCATGAAGATACAACAGAAGCTTTGTAAAAGGTTGTGGGGTTTTGTTTGGTTGTTGTTGTTTGCTTGGGTTTTATTTCGTTTTAATTGATGGAATTCACTGCAATAAAAGATGGGTATTTATGGCTATGTATATTACATAAAATTAAACAATGAAAAGTACTGAAGGTATTTATGAAAGTCCATCAGTTAGTAGTTATTATAATGTTCAAAAACATTTCATATACTCTGTCTTAAATGTATGATTTTTCCACTGCTGAGAGAATTCTTGTAACTATAACCCCTGTCAAAATATGGACTAATCTCTAAAGTTACCTGAGGTTGGATGAATCTGACTACACTACGCAAGAATAAATTATATCCCCTTACTATAATAAGGGAGGCAAAATAACTGTCCTAGAAATCTTTGCAGGTTTGGTTTGGTGGTGTTTTTTTGTTTGTTTGGGGTTTTTTTGTGTGTGGTTCTTTTTGTTCTCTCTTCAGGAAATTCGTTTTTTTTAATTTAAATGAACCTTCATAAAACAAACAACTGAGACAAGAATCCAGAATCCAAGGATTCTTTTCTTTAAGCATGATTATTTGATTGTTTTCCTTTCAATGTAAGCAGATGAGTATGGCTTAAGAAGAATGTCAGGTGTTTACCTCCATTCCTAGTCGAATATCCTCCAGCACTCCATCCACAACATGAATTCCAACATCTTCCTGGTAAAGGACCAACCCTGCTAAGAGGTTGGCTACACAGTGAATACTATTATATTTCACATTCCAGATGTTGATCATACAGCATATAACATAGTCTTTCACTTCCACATCCTGCCAAGGCAGCTTGCGCATCTGTCTCAGGACCTAAACCAAGTTTTAAGACAAGCTTAACATTTTAGCAGGCAAAATATCAAGATATTCACTGTCATCCCCCCTCTCTCACGGTTGGGAATGCAAGATAGTTAGTACAAAGATAATTATTTCATTCTCTGTTTGCACTTAATGGTCATGGAGAATACGGATCTATGACTGGAGCTTCTATGCATTACAATAGAAGAAAGGAAACTATCTTAACAATCAGGGATATAAAAACAATTTCATCTTCCTTGCAATTAAAAGAAATTAAAAAGTTATAACCATCCCTAAGCCCTCTGAAAGTTAATACTACATCACTTCCAGTAAAATCTATATCAAAGATTTCAAAAGGATTTACCTTCTCTGTGGTAACCTTGGAGAGATCCTTGTAAAGAAGCTTACGAATATATTCCTGCAAAGGAGGACGTTTTTTCTTCACAGTTTTTTCAGCTGGAGGAGGATTACAGTAGTAATAGGCATTTTCTACCATTGTAACATAACGAGCATCTAGATGCATTGCTTGTTTTTTTCTCATCATTTGTTCCTGGAAATAGATGCAAATAATCAATTAAAGATGTTGACACACTACATTCTCAAGACACAGGCTTTTACAGTCAAGTAATTGAAAAATGAGCTCTTAACTACGACTTTTTTCCACACCAGGACAAAGCAATATTGTCTTTAATAGAAGACATACAGCCTGTTTGGCATCTTATAATGTATCACCAGTAGTAAAGATTAACACCAATAATTATTTGGAAGATCAACAGGCCTTAATTCTACCCATAAGAGTCATTGGTAAGATCACATTTACATTTACTTAGATTTTTACCAGAAGATCCTAATTATCTTACTTTGGGAGTAATCTTTTCTACGGTTCACACCAACTGGTACCATAAGACTATGACCCAATTTGCATAATACTATTTAAGTCTAAATTAATCTCTACAGTTTATATAGGTCAACATTAGAACATGCAGCTTTTAAGATACTACTTGTCCTGTTCTACATCTCAATCAATAGATATTCTAAACTTATTTGCCATTCGTTTTTTCCCCTGGTTCCTCAACCCATAAGAAGAGACTACATATCCAAAACTTGGTGAGGCTTTAAGTCTCAGTTATTGAAACAGTGTTTGTGGTTTGTCATGTTTAGCATTCATCCAGCATAAGTCAACAATATAGCTAAAAATCAGCATTTTTGCAGTGCCTAAGAGTAAAAAGCAGTCAGCTAGGGCAAGTAGCTCTGGGAAAAGCATTTAACTTTTCCTGGCTTCTCAAATTTTTATTAACTACAAAAAGATGGTAGCAATAAGTGTCTTTTAAAGATAATGGAACAGTGTTTTCAGGGGAAAAATACTTGATTATGGAAAGGAATATATTTAACAATAAAACACATCAGCTGGCAAACCTTTAGAAAATTGAGATTCAAACCCTTCAAGATCAAAAGCACTCTGCAACAAAACGCCTGAGTCAAGAACTCGCAGTTAATTTGTCCGTCTCCGACTACAACACCACAACAAATGCTGTGACATTCAAAGAGGTTCAGAAAGAAACAGCATTTTGTGGAAAAGAAATTGCACAACAACATACCTACGTATGCAAGTACTGCTCCTCTGTTAACTCTATAGAAGGAGAAGGGAAGCTATAGATTCAAGAGAAAGACCTGTCAAGTGTAAGCTGGTGCTTTGGTAAGAAAGGAGATAGATACAGATGAGACCGTGATATTTTCACAGCTTAAGAGCTCTGTCTCTAGCAAGAGATTCCAAACGCTCAAACCCCAGACCACAGCAACCACTTTCTTTACTGCAGATACATATCTATAGTCTTCTTGCAGTGCATGGATTTGAAGGGAACATTAAAACATCTACTCAGACATCTAATATAACAATGTGGTCTATTAGTTGGCCTGTATCTGCTTAAGCTTTTAATTTAATGCAATTTCTTATTGCTAATATCCATCTTTGAAGGACTTCCTCTAACCATGTTTGTCTCGGTCTCTTGCCTTGGACACAGTTTTAATCTCTCAAGCCAGTAAACACATTATTTGGGGCTCAAATTCACACATTAAAAAAACCCCACAAAGTTAATCCTTGTTATTTTTAAATCTTTGCCAGCACTTTATCTAGACTTACAGATACCACTTCTACTCTTACCTTAATTACCAACCTCTACTCCTAAAACCCCTCCCTCTAGTGTCTTCATAAACTTGTTCTTCAAATTTAGAACTAGATTGTTATACAGGGGACAGAAACCACATCTTTTACAACTGCCTTCATCTCCAATTGAAATATCTTAATTCTGGTTCTATCCACCACCATTTTTCCCCTCAAATAGTATCTCAGGTGTTTCAGTACAGCTGCTACATTCTTTCAAACTCATCCTCTGTTGCTGCCCTATCTCCAAACTATTTGTAGTTCAAAAGCAACAGCTTTTTGCTTCAGAAATTTAATTCTTTATTTACATTTAAGTCAAGCAGATGTATGGGTCAAGTGGAGTTTTCCAGAAAGCTGTTCTCACAGGAGGTACAATCTCAGAGCAGAGAAAGCACTGGACAGGCTACAGATAACAAGATAATACAAGTCCACAGGGCTACAAACAAAGGGCGATAGCACCAAGCAGCCCAGGACTTGAACATATGTCAGACCAGCCCATCTCAGCCCTGTTCCACAACAAGGAGGCAAAATTTCAGGAGAACTTATTATTTCTTCTCCCATACTTCTCTCTGTTTTCATTAAAGAATCCAGAACATTACCCTCGCTAAGCATTCAAGATAAAACTTAATGAAAGGTTCTACTTATTAATGCCCAAACATTGCAACTGATAATTAAGGTATTAGTCACAATCATCATGATGGTCAGACCACATCACAAAGCCAGAAAATAAACGCAGTAATTGGTTTAATTCAGTACATCACACCCTTCCATATAAGACAGTGAGTTCTCTCTTACCAAAAGAACACTGGTTCTTAAGTGAGATTCTGGTGATCTGAAGAGGAATCTTCCACAGGTTTCCAGCAGCGTACATGCCATTTCAATATGGTGATGAGAAAAGTCTGACAGAAGCATCTGATAGGCATTTATACAAAAACACAGAATGTCAAGCAACTTTTTCAACTACAGAAACCAGTAAGTTATATCTACCTGACTTACACTATTGTGGTGTTCCAAATTTAAGAAAAAAAAATGCAAATTGATTGAACTGATCAGATGTTAACAAAATCCTGAATATTAAACTAATTTTAAAAGTACTATAAGAAGAGTCTAGACTCCAAATTCAGGCTCCAGAAATCTAAACTCAGAATGTTTCCTAAGCCTAGCATAAAAAACCTATCACATTAAACAAACACTATAATCTCTCCCATACCCCTTCCAGCTTATATCTGCTTTAAAATTCCTGCTGCTAGACTGGAAAACCACCAAATAATCTTGCGCAGGGACACAACAACCTTGAAGCACATCAAATTTAATTGTATCGTTTAACAACAAATAATAATTACTAGAACATCGCAATTTACAATATTTTATAGAGAGGAAAAATGATGAGTGATCATACTTTTTTAAATAATTCAGCTTTGATACCTTATGAGTCAACGAATAGAAAGTGATTTTAACCCTTGTGAGGCTTCAACCACCTTTTATAAAAGGTACTTTTGTTTTTAAAATCCATGTTTAATTTGGTACTTGACAAAGGTAAGTTTGAATTTTTATCAGCATGCAAACTGAGATGATACAGCCAGAGATTAATGCTTTCCAAAGCTTTATTTTGTTCCTCAACAAAAGCACCTGCTAAGATGGCATATAAGCCTCTCGTTCTATCACCAAAAAGCTTTCTGCCTCTCACCCCTCCCCTTTACTGTTCTTTTCACTGTAAAAACATTAATTGAAATCAACATAATGGAAAGAAAAACTCACTCCTTGTTTTGCAAGATACAGCAAATGAATAAGTAGCAATGTCTACCATCTCTTTACAAGGAAAACTATTCCGGAAGTGGAAGTTTATTGTAATATATTCCCACAATCAGAAAAATTAAACCATTCTAACTTCTACAACAGCTATAAAAGTCTCCTCGTACCAGTAGCAACAGACTTCAGGATATAAAACATCAGATGCAAGGAATTAATGGACAACATCAGCAACAGCGAGATGAAGGGGAACAGGATGGGGATATATTATCAGCACACACAGTGGCACAGGACTAACCCAGCACTAACCTTTAAACAGTGGAGAGTGTCATTTTTGGAGAACATCTTAAACTTGGTAAGCTCACCAATAAACCTCACAGTTTTATTCTTTGTTTCAATGTTGATCTGGTCCTTTTTTCTTACCTTAAAAAAAAAAAATTATTTGATTTTAGACCCTCAAGAATACCTGCCCCTTACAGACAGACCAAAATGTGCTTAATAAGCTTGGGAATTCAGAAGTGTTTGGTATTTGTTTGATTCTTTATGCTCTACTTTCCCATATAAACAGGTTTCCTAAAAGTCTCTCCACAACTTTGTTTCTTTAGAACATTTTGAATTTATTTCCCTACCCCCTTTCCTCCCAAAAAACTTAAGTCCTCTAACATACCGACAGTCACAGACACATCAGCCTGGCCACCCTCATTTTGCTCTGGTGAAGTAGTGGGTAATAGTTCTAGATTCTATATTTTCAGAATCAGTAAGTAATCTCCATATGAATAGGACCACCGGTATAGTCCCTAAGGAAATACTAAATATTGACAGCTTTTCCAAAGCAACTTTAATCAAGTGTATAATTTTTCTTGTCCTTTTCTTTTAAAATCACTGATATGCAGCATAATTTTACTGACAAAGTACAAATTCAAACGTTTTCAAACATAATCATGTTCAGCAAATACACAGTATTTCTCTACAACAGAAATAACTTTGACAACAGCTAACTTCAGATAGGGAAGACTTAAGTCTGAGGAATTCATAAACATTTTTAGTGTCAATATTAGAAAAAAAATTTGATTCTGTGCCATCAAATTCGGAAACCAGTAAAAAGGAGTCACCACTATACAACATAACCATAGAAAATGTTGGTTGATGAAAACTGTAAGTAATATTTTTTTAGAATTAAGCATTACATTGCAATAGTAACCACTACCTTACAACACCGACCTTGGAGTGGGGAATCTGCTGTTAGGTCAGTTCTCATTTGAAATATAAGTTATTAATTAACAGAAAACTCTTAACACAGTTGAAGCACAGATTCTAATTTTTGCAACTTTTGTTGTAACTGTTGTACAGTTCATTTTAGTCACTGTTTAACACCGGAAATTAAGGATGGCACTACAAACAACACAGCTTATCATCTATATAAAAAAATCTGAACATGCAAATCTAGTATTCTAGAACAAATCTGCTCAGATAACAGAAAAATACTCTAAAGTAATTAAATTTTAGGATTTGCATTTACATATTATCCAACTTTTTTTTCCCTAAAAGATGACGATTATCAGACTGGTTAACTTGAATAAAAAAAACCCCGAACCACCAAAACATACATGAAATCTGAAATCGCCTTTCAGCATAGAGCAAAGATCCTCTGCTACATCAGACATACAGGGATGCAACGTGGCAACCAGCCTTGCATAAAACGGTAGCAAATCCAACCTGCGAACACAGGAAATGATAAAATAGTCAACTCATTTATGCTACAGACAAAGAAAGAATTTACGTCTATATGTATGGTACCATTTTGCTTGTGAAAAGAATGAATGTGCATATACTGACAGAACTACGTACGTGCAATTTTATGGGCTCACATTTCAGACTGCAATATCATTTAAAAATAACAATACAAAAAGCTATACTACCACATCTTTTTTGAATACCTCACAGTTAATTTCCTTTCAAAACTATCTGGTTGCAAAAATAGGATAAATCCCTTAAACCTGGTTAGTGGCATCGGGTAACAGGACACAATATAACACAGGTGCTTTGCACGAATGTGCATCTATCACTTTTAAACACAGAGAAACCAATTGCACTCTGAGGTCTCATAGTATCATTCAAACAAGCTGAAGAAAGTATTTTTGTTTCATTTTCAGAAGTTAAGTCAATGCTGTGAACAGATGAACTGTAGAACATGGCTACTCTCTCAAGTGGAAAGAAACACCTTAAATTTGCATGCTTCAAGTGAGAAATTGCCTGTAAGGGAAAAACTGATTTTGAGTTTACACATTGCAAAGGATTAAGGTCTTCCCTAAAAGCATAGCTGATACATAGAGCTTGCCCTAGCACAAAATAAAACTGGAAGGGCATCAAAGCAAAAGTGCACAGACGACTGCCTCCCCTCTCCTTTCTACAGCTATGTCACTGGAACACATTTCCAAGATCTTTAATATCCATTCACCGAGAAGGAGGGATAATCATGTATTTAAATTGTGGACTAGAAGCACCAGAATATAGTACCTGGCAGAAGCATAGCTAAGCAGCCTCTTGATACTGCATAAAACTCCCGGTGAAACATTGCAGGTATCCCAGTTACCTATTGAACAGTTTTTATTCTCTCTTGTTAATCAATAACTGAAGCAGTATTTACAGTTTTCAAGCTTGTTGGAACACACAGTCAAGGATGACTGGTCACAGCAAATTACTATGATGCTATTAAGCATTTAGCCATTAACTCTCAGAGAAGGGAAAGTCTCATTACTTCACACACAAACACACAAAGTAAACTTAAAGAACTTCAGCTGAATTGAGGGAGCGTGTTTTAAAAGAGAAATCCCCTTGGTTAAGACAAACAGCAGAGTTTTATCCTGGTCCCAACAAGTACCTACCTACTGAGAGTTAATAATTTCATCTCTGTAAACTGAACATACCTGGGGGAAAACTGAAGTCTTAGAGCACATTGTTGTTATTCCCTCACAGAACACAAAAGGTTCCTTCATGGGGAAGAATACTAAGAGTGGGTATTTCTAAATAAGTGAAATATAATAAGGAAAAGCCTCTGGTCAATTACAACAAAATCGGCAATCGGAGATTGAATCTGTTCCCTCTCTCACAGGGGAGACAAAAATCAGTGTTCAGAAGTGGAGAGACTACAGTGTCAGTGGCACCATCTACCGGCACCTGCATTTAGGCTAATCGAACTAGCATATGGTTTCTCCAAAAGCATTTCTTTCCTTGAGAAAGGGGGCAGATATTAACTAAAAACCTCATAGCATTGCTTTCTCTTCCTGCTCTTCTACATTATGAAGCAAGATCCAGCATCAGCAATGAGTCAGTTATTTTCTGAAGCTCACATTAAGCATCTGAATATAAACTACCATAGTAAAAAAAACCCCACTATTAAAAGACTTTGCTCAATTACAGTCCTAATTGCAATCTCTCTAGAATGGGTACACCCAAAATTTTATACCCAGAAAGAATGAAGGAGGCATTTTGTACAATTATTAACTGGGATTCTAGCATAAAGCTTAAAGAACGAAGCAACAGAGCAAGAACTCCTGGCCTCACAAGCATAATCATAATCCAGATACATTCACGGGGCCTGAACAGGTACCAACTGCCACCCACAGTGCTCCGTGGGAAGAGAATGATGCTGAGGAACTGGCACGCTATCAGAGAAGCAATTTTTGCTTTTGTTTCTTAGCATGGCATCACTAACCTCAAACACATCCCTTGATGTTATCCTCAAATGAAAGAGGCCACTGAGAGACACTGATAAGCCAAGTTCAATTAAACAAAAAGGTTCTCGCTATTGAGGATGCTCAGAATAAGAAGCTGAAAGAAGGCAGCTATACAGGAGGTTTACATTTTTGACTTAAAATGCTCAGAACTATTTAACACTCACAAAGCAGCTAACTTCTGAATTAAGAACAGCTACCAATAATGCTAAAAATTTCCATATGATGAACAACAGATCTCTTGCTTAGTGAACTTGCAACCTCTTAAATCACCATAGATGAGAATGGTAAAAAAAACCCCAAGCAGCCACAACAGCCCCTATATACTGTTTAGCATTTATCTAGAATTGTTTAGAATTTAAGGCCTAAAAAGAGATTTAAAACTTCTCTAAGTTGCAAAAAAAAAATATCAAGAAAATTGCAGTGTGCAACTAGATACATAATGATGTATATCTGCACGGGAAGATAATTCAGTTAGATAGTAAAGAATTACACATAAATGCCCTCAAGCTGCGAGCAGTATGGGTTAAATCACTGCACTGTCACTTTAGTGCAAACTATGTAGTCCTGAATTAAAAGGCTTCAATGTAAATCTGAAAGCCACTTGTATACTAGCATTCAAAAATCTTTTTTAAAGGCTTTCTGTTCTGTTGGGTTGGAGGTTCAAATCACAGCTGAAAATGTAAATGTGTTCCATTCATAAGTATTCAACAGAGCAGTGCAATGATGTTGTGTTCTAACACTAATCTACAGTTAGCTGAGGGAAAACTGTCCTTTTTTGTCAAATTAAGTTTTCTGTCTTAAAGAATCCTGCATTTGTCGCAATCTATCCAACCCCAGTGGGAGCAACAAAGCTCCCTGGCAACACTGCTTAATGACCTTGATTTTACAGTGTCTGCTTCACTCCTCAAACATGAAACCCATTTTGTATTTTCTCAGTAAAATTGTTGTGCCTGCACATCTCCTAAAACTGATCTCTCAAGAGAAGAAACAGAAATTCTTCTGTTATTGAAATACGCTATTATGGCTGTCAATGCTTAAATAACATTATCTGATACGCTTGGAGACTAAACACTTCTGGAAAATATACTGCTTTATCTACATCCTGTAAGGTCATTGTTCCTCTGAAGCTTTCACAAAAAACCTAACAAAGAAACTCCTCAAGGACATAACCACAACAAGCTTTGTTCTCCCATGGATCCTGGAGTTAGTAAGAACTAGCATGCAACAACAATGACAGAAGGTAAAGACAGACCATTACGGCTCAGAGAAGAGATACAAGAAGCAAAACACTGTTAATGCATAATACACAAAGCTTTGAAGCAGTGTATTAAATAACTTTCTAAATGAATTTGTAGTATTTTATAGCAACTGTTAGTACTGTGTGCTATGTACACATCTCGAGTTTTTCCCCCAAGGATTATAAATGTTGATTTCAAGACAGAAAGCAGAACTGCTCCTTTACCAACTGCAGTAATAAACTAACTTAAATAGTACGACAGGTTGCCCTTTAAAATTGTCTGCATCTATGGGCAATTCAGGTGGTATTTTCATTGCAGTTGTTTGTGGTTCAGAGCAAGAAGCTCACACAATATCCTGTTTCTTCTCTTTAGTAGTGCAGAAACAGGCATCAATAACACAGGCAAAACAACAGGCAGATACATACAACTAAGCTTAAGATCTTACAACTGGAAGCTGGAGTATCCATTAATCCAGTAGGTCTCAGAGCAGAGCTATTAAAATAAAGAATTGTACAAAGAATACTAATATTTCTTAGTATTAAGTATAATTGATACTTATAATTCAAGAACACAGCCATCAGGTGAGCCATTCACTTCAGCATTAGCTCCAACTATTAGAGAACAGAACTGTCAAGAAGATATAGTTGGTCTCAATGATCTTAAAGGGTCTCTTCTAACCAAAATGTTTCTATGATGCTCTGATAGCACCTCTTTGAGCCAACCACACCATCTATACTAGTCTATCGAGTTCCTACAGAAAATTTTTTTTAAAAAAATTGTTATTTTAAAAACAAATTTGTGGGATAATGGAATTACCATTAGGAAGACAATGAATTGGTGATAATCTGGACACTATACATGTTTCTAGCAACTGACCATCAAAAGCACATCTCCTTTTTTAAATGTCACAACACACTAGGAATTTAACTTTTGTTTTCACAGTATCTATGAGACCACACTGCTGAATTTACAAGCCATCATGTTGTTCTTGTCTGAAACTACCTCTTTTGCTTTGCATAATGTTAACAAGTTCCTTCAGGCCATTATAATCTAGCATACTTCAGTGCATTATGCAAAGAAAATAATTCATCTACAAAGAGGTTCCAAGAGTTAACAAACGAAACGAGCAATCTGGAATTTACAGCACCAGGAAGAAACACAGGGCAGTGGTACAAATATTACTGTATGTTCACAGACCAGCCAACAAGCCACTTCCATTTGCACACAAACATGGAAAATTCTCTATTATGGTAAAGGTGAAGACTAAAGTCTAAGTCATCCTGCTGATTTACATTGCTGTAGACGGTCTAGGTTGTGTGAAAAAGTTCTCAAATTGTGTTTTGATGCATTTTATAATCACCAGCCAGCTGACAGAAATGTTATGTCCTCCACACCATAAATCGGGGCTGAATAGCACCTTGATATGTCTAACACAGAAGATATTCAAGTGTCTGTGACTGAAATACGAATTACTGACAAAGGCAGCAAAATCTCCAAAGACTGAGGTCTTAAAATTACATTTTTTAGATAAAAGAATAAACACAAGAATGAAAGATTATGTGTCCTTCTAATTGCAAACCTAATATCAAGATAAAGTCAGGTTAATGCTTACAGTCAGCAAACAAACCATTGGTTTACATACAGCTAAGAGTGTAGGGTTATTAGCACAGCAAATGGGACGTAGAAATAGGCTAGAATTAAGGTTGAAAACATGATGCAAGAACTAAGTCTTGTTAATTCAAAGCAGCAGTCGATGCCAGTCTTGTTTATTCAAAGCAATAGTCTACGTGAGTCTGAGACAAAATGGACACCCAAACCCATGTTTTCCCTCCAGTATTAAAAAGGAATGGAATCAAAGTGGTGTGAACTCTAACAGGAAATCCAAGATGATGATGAAACATTTGAAACTAAAAGCAACATCAAAACAACCTCTCAGGAGAAAGAGGGCAAGGCAGAGCAAGAAAAGTGACTCCTTCATAACTTCACCTAATTGAGTTGTACCTATTTAAGGTACAAGTTTACCAGAGAGCAGAGAAATATATTATTATTCTTCCAATGAATCTCACTTATCTCAGTATTTGCAATAACTTCTGTAAGCAAGGCTCCTCCTGCAAGTGCAAGGACCTCTCTTACACAAAGAGAGAGACATGGAAAAATAGGAAAACTCCATATGGACAGGCAGATAGAAGAAGCCAGGCTCAAAGGCTTGCCCCTGTTTTCTCTGAACTGGTTGGCCTAGAACCAGCTCTGTTCCATGGCTATGTACTACACCAGAATTAACATATCGCAAGAAATCCTCCTTCCTACGCTAAGTCGTGCTCTAACTATCCATATGTTCTTATATAAAAAGCATAAGTTTTCCTGAATGAAATATATGCTCCTTTTTTGATAGGATGTAGGTTACGCTGTTGTTTTCATGGTTTAAAAAAGTCATGGAAAGATGCACTACCACAGAACCACAGAATGTCAGGGATTGGAAGGGACCTCAAAAGCTCATCCAGTCCAATCCCCCTGCCAGAGCAGGAACACCCAGATGAGGTTACACAGGAAGGTGTCCAGGCAGGTTTGAATGGCTGCAGAGAAGGAGACTCCACAACCTCCCTGGGCAGCCTGGGCCAGGCTCTGTCACCCTCACCGTGAAGAAGTTTCTTCTCATATTTAAGTGGAACCTCCTGTGTTCCAGTTTATACCCATTGCCCCTTGTCCTATCATTGGTTGTCACTGAGAAGAGCCTGGCTCCATCCCCGTGACACTCACCCTTTACATATTTATAAACATTAATGAGGTCACCCCTCAGTCTCCTCCAAAGCTCAAGAGCCCCAGCTCCCTCAGCCTTTCCTCACATGAGAGATGTTCCACTCCATCATGTTTGTTGCCCTGCGCTGGACTCTCTCCAGCAGTTCCCTGTCCTTCTAGAACTGAGGGGCCCAGAACTGGACACAATATTCCAGATGTGGTCTCACCAGGGCAGAGTAGAGGGGAAGGAGAACATCTCTCAACCTAGTGACCACACTCCTTCTAATACACCCCAGGATGCCATTGGCCTTCTTGACCACAAGCACACAGTGCTGCCTCACAGTCATCCTGCTGTCCACCAGGACCCCCACTATGGACACACAAGTACCAGACAAGAGATACTAGTTATTAAAAAAAATTAACAATATGGCAAAATATTGTGCTGAACTGCTTGATCGTTAATCCTAAATATTTCTTTGGTGCTCTAGCATAAACCACTCTAGACACGCACATCAGGAATAAACAAATGCAACTTGCAATATGCACTGGTCTTCAGCACTTTAAAGAGATAAAAAAATGCATACGTATGTAAAGTTAAATTACCAGAGTGGATGCAGCTTGTTCCCATTCAGCTCTTACCTTTGTCTAGGAACAATGAAAAGTGCTCGTACTAGTTTCCTTCTGTTAGCTTTTGTATTCATATTCATGCAAAAATCCATTGCTGCCTACAAAGAGAAAAGTCAATACTTCACCTTCGATGCAGCAGTTTTTTATTTAAAGCAATACAGCTTGCTTCCCAAAAGCATCTTTTACAGAGCTATTTCTGTCACATGCAGCTGCTCTAAAAACAACCACGAAGAAAAAAAAAACCTTTGTTTTTGTCTAGAATTCATATAGTTAGAACACACATCTGGTTACACGATTCTTTGGATCAACACGAGGAACAGAGCAGCTTTAGGTAGACATGGAGTAACTTGTGAGGGAGTGATGGGAAGAAAAGCAAAAAGCCAAGTCTACTACTAAAACAAACTAACACATAAGAGAACAGGCATACAAAACAAATAACACATGGTATACAGGCAATGGTTAAGTGAGAAAAACACTATTTCCCCTCCAGGTTAAAAATGAATTCAGATTCTCCTAGACTCCAAAGCTTCAAATCTTTATTTTGATCAATCTGATCTAGCATTATAGCTTTTAAGAGTGGAAAAGAAGAAAAACTATGACTGTACCTTGTCTATGAGGTCTCTGTTGACGCAATTTGGAAGCTGCTGAAGAAAAGCATCTACTATAAGTTTCAAATGAGATCCAGTACTGGCTTCTTCATCCTCTTGTTCTAATAAAGTGAAACAAACAAGCAGCACACAGCTTTTAGCTATGAAATATAACAATTTACAATCACATTCCCCAAATACAGTGCATTTGTAATGCTTATTTGTTAAAAATTCATCCACAGATGAATACAAAATTTCATTTTTTAATGCAAAAAAATCCATTGATTGTCTATGCCAACAAAAGTCAAAAGTATCACCTTTAAAACTTGTCTTCATACTCAAGAAGTTCCCTGCCTCCTAATTTATATTGCCAGGAGTAACAACAAATATATATTCCTAGAATACTATGGTAATTTCTTTAGGTGATAAAAGGAAGACCACAAGAAGTCTTGAACATGGGGAAAAAGAATATTAAAAAAACTCCCCACAACAAGAAAACACGTTAATGTAGCTGTGGATTCTGTTTTTTATGTATGCTTGCCCTACAAGAAAAATAAATTTTTTTAATCCAAAGCGTCCATTAAGGCCATTCCTCCATCCAGTATGTTCCTGACATCTTTTCACTTGAGGCTGTAAACACTAGAGACCTACTCAGTTCCTCCAGCTGTGCAAAAACCTGAGGCAACAAGGATGGAAGGCTGATCAGGTAGCAACTGCAAGGCAAGTGACAAATTGTTTTTCAAGTAAATGCTTCCATGTAATTTGCACCATAGGAAGCAGTGACAGTGACCTGTATCTACTAATTGAGTCAGTAACGCTACTCGAGACTGCAGGACAACTCTACCATTAAAATTCAGATTTTCTGGCATCAACTATGAAGATTTCACCAGAACAATGCACCTACAGCTTACTCTTTAATTGCAAAACATGTGGTATGCTTCAAAAGTTTTCCAGATTTTGGTAAGTTCTACAGAAGAATCTAGTTTCCACTGCAGCACCAACTAAACCAAAACCACAAACACCTGGAAAGAACCCTTCCTTGGCCAGAGCAACACAAAAGAACACCTCTCCCTCAAAAAGGAACATGACATTTGGCTTCCGTTCAGTTTGAGGATGTTCAGCAGTAACAAGAATACCCAGGAGGTATTTGAAAGCAGCATAGACTTCAAAAAGGTGAATATGGTAGCGGTGAAATTGCACCCAAATAAACTACAAAATACCCCAAACTCGGTAAAGTCACTTTGTCTTTACAGGCTACACAGTAAGGTCAACCAGCATAAAAGACTGAAGTTCCAAGTTAGTGAAAGGCAAAGAGAAAAAGATCCTACACTGCAGGATGTTTTTCCCTTCTTGGGTTTTTTTCAGTTGGTTGGTTGTTTTTTGTTTGGTTTTGGGTTTTTGTTGTTGCTGTTGTTGTTTTTTGGGGGTTTTTTTTGAGAAGACTGGGGAAGGTATTGATCTTAAGTAGAAAAACACTACGAATTGTCCCAAGGAGTGCTGCCAGCTACCCCATCTTGAAGATGCTAGAGATTAAAGCAGATGACATCGCCTCCTCTTACAGAGGCAACTACAAGTGGGAAGAATAAAAGGGCTCATTAAGAAAGGAGGGAAAAAAAAAAAGGCAAGATGTTCTAGCCTCAGACAAAAGAGGACCATGGAGTTTAAGGAATCCTGATTCCCTCATCACCCATGTGCTCAAATTCAGAGTTCACTAGGATGCATGCAGTAGCTCCACCCAGACAATTTTTACTAATAAATCTTGTTTTAATGCATTTTCCATTTTAAAATATACAGCCACACTTTCCTGCCCCTGTTTGTTTTCACTTTTCCCTTACAGCCATTAGTTGTCTCACCTCAGTCTTCTATTCAAACTGACTCAATGTTCTCAAAATAAATTAAAAAATAAACCTTGGACAATTCAGTCACTTTTCAAGACAATCTTTCAAGAGACCCTGCTATCCCACCCAATTCAACATTTCCTAAATGTCTCTCTTCTTTCACTGGTCCTCTCCCTCATTGGAGAGCCACAGATATTTTCACATTGTATTTCTAGGTTTTTATTTCTCATCACAGTATGTGGATCCTTTAGAAATTGAAAGGGTTTTTTGCACTACCTGAAGCAGGTTTGAGACTTAAAGAAAATTAAGAATTTTATAGTGACAGGAAATCAAACAGACAGCTTTCTTCTCTAAGGCAAACAACAATTCTAAGTGTGCAATTCACGCAAAAAGTAGTTAATTTCTCACTTTTCACTTTGATCATATTGACTTCCAGTCTTTCATCATCACATTTTAAAGCTGCACTGCTCTCTTCCTAAAAATTTAATACAAGTAGTAATGTATAACAATTACAGTTAGGATATTCTTAATAGTCTATCCAGGTGCAGATCAAATAATGCAGTGAGACCACTGTAGACACTGAAAGAGTTTTTCTTCCTTTTTAAACACCTTTATATTTAACCAGAAATGCATGCAACCCTGCAACTTTCGGGGAGAAAGTATGAGGAGACCCTAAGGACTTACTAAAGTTTTTCCTCCTGCAACAATTGGTGCCCAACCAGCTTCTACTTCAGTAAGAACAGCTATTTACCTTCCCCCCTTCCTACACATGTATTTTCTGAGAAGGCCCTGGCTCCATTATTGTTAACATATTGTTTTAATTTTTACAAAACTGTAACCTTACAGAGGGTTCTCCTAGAAACTCCAATCTGCCTGAAAGCTTCAGTCCACTTTGTAGAGTATCACCCAGACTGTGGAAATAACACAAGTGCTTTTGTAACACCAGCAGCTATTCTGCTGTGAGATGAGCTGCTGTAATTAATTTGATCCTGCAGGAGCCCTCACGTTCAGATGGTACAAACCAATACTGTGAGTAAATTGTTGGCTGGATCCCCCTCTCTGCACAGCACTTAGGCACAAGCATAATGTTAAATATCTTATTGAATCAAATCCTCACTGAGGAAAGTATTCAGAATACAGTCTCACATGCCATTCAAGTCCAGAAAAATATTTTTTAAATGAATATTTTTAGATCTTTCTTAAATTCCTGCTCTTCCAATACAAACTTTCTTAGCTCTCTGAACAGTGTAGCAAAATTAACAGGGTTGCCTTAATACTCATCTTCTCTACATCATCTCTGCTGCTGACCAACCTCACAAAAACTGGTGCTATATATTAACATAAGGGTTCTCCTGTTCCAGGTACCCTGGATGGATTCCACCTTGGTCACTCCTTACTTAACATCTTTGTCTCCATTCACGCAGCTTCATTCTTAACATTTTATCTTCTCTTTTAAAAACAACCTCAAAACTCACTTCTTTCAGCATGTTTTCCGTCACTATTTTCAGCTCCGGTGCTATCTGCTCCCTCTCTCTTCCCTGAGCATATTGAAAATAAGAAAATTAAGATTCACTCAAAGTTAAAACAATAGAGAAACAAAATTAATTATCTAAATTCCTGGTAAACAAACCTCTTCAACTAAATCAGCTTTACTTTTACATGTCAATATCTTAAACTTAGCTGATTATAGACTCCAACGTTTAAGAAAAAAGTACAGAAACAGGCACTGCAACGCTGTGAAGGATGCTATACCAGTGCAGACCTGCTTTAAAAACACACACTTTGGAAAACTGCCTTGTCTCCCTCATATTTGGGCAGGGGAGAAAAGACTGAAGAGAACTGATAGTCTAACCACCAGAAGGAGATGCAGAAGTAACAAGAACTACACAGCGCCTATTGCCTGACTGGAATGTTTACCCTATTTATCCTATTTTCCCCTCTATAATTTACTTATTCCCTCTGTCAATGAAATCTACCCCTCCCCAGATTATCACAATAACTAAAGCTACTTCATCTTGGACCTTTCGTCAGGCTGGATAGGGCTCTGAACATATAGTTGAAGATGTCTCTGCTCATTGCACGGGTGTGGGACCAGGTGAGATTTAAAGGTCCCTTCCAACCCAAACTGTTTATGATTCTACGATTGAAGACCCTGCTGTACCTCATGCACCCTCTCTTTCTATACTAAAGGCCCATCTCAACCTAGGAATACTCTGGTTTATGTTTGTATTAATAATAGTGTCACAATACAGTGGTTTTATTCTCTGCTGGCTTTGAACACAATATTACTGCTAACTTACCTGAAGTATCGATGCACAAAAATTCAGTACATATGAAAAAAGTTAAAGGTGTATTTTGCAGCCAAAAGACACCTAATTTTCCCAATTCTGAACCTAAGTGAGTTTTACTCAGGAGAAAGGCTGAAAAGAAAAAAAAAAAACCTACCAAAAAAACCCAAACCAATCCTACCAATTCACTAGATGGAATCACAAAGAACTTGAAACAACATCTAAATCCAGATTTTTGTTAATTCTGTGTATCTGATGCTACCACCTAGAGGTATTCAGAATTACACACACACCTCCCCCTCAAAAATAACCAAACACCATTGCTTGAAATGCATAGAGAAATGCAAAGTAACACACACTGCTAATTTATAGCCTAGTTTTCCAGCAAAACAAAGATTTGGCAATCATATCTACTTTAATTTCCTTCATTAATTTATGAAGCTACTTGTCAGTATCAAATAAATTTGACAAAGGTATAGAATTTGCAATGGCACTAAGTTCCTACATGTTCCACAAAAAGTAAACTAACGAGCAAAGACAATCATTAAGCAACAGGTCTCTAAGAAAAAGCCTACACTGTGAGCCAAATGACATTACCTTCACAAGGCAGAAAGTAAAAGGCTTTTTCCAAGGGTTGACTGTTTAATGATAAAAAATAAACCCCATTCTGACATACTTCAAACATACTCCCACCCTTCAGATGAGATTATGTTTAATGCTCAATGAATAGGTAGTTTAAAAACAGAATAGTATTGATGGTTAATAATTTATATTATACTCTCTACATATATATTTATGTAACATATTATTTATGTTATGACAAAACAGGCATTGCCTTCCTTTTACTATCAGAAGCACAATCATCAGTCCCTTCTGTGCCACTGTACACACTCCAACTGGCATTGCTTCCCACTGAGCTAGAACTACAGAGACTGCATCTCCTGTTTCTGATCTCGCATCCTGTTATCCCTCCCTCACATCTACAGGATATCACTCATGTTACTAGGCTTTGTCTTTTTATTTGGAATAAACTTCATCCTCCTATCAAGTCAAGAATCCCCTCAAAAAAAGAAGGAAATATCCGCATTCCTTTAGATGTCTAATTACAAAGTGGGTTTTGGTCTATTTAGCAGGCTATGACCACTCCAGAACGAAACGCTCTTTTTTTTCCTTTTTTTTGCCAAGTGAACATCTACATGTACTTCCCTTACAGACAGCTGGAACTAAGCTCTTCACTGTTTCGTTTGATATATTTGACTGGAGGATAACAGCTCACTAAACGTCCCACAATTAAAACCTAACCACCACCTTCATGAGCTAATGACTACTCAGAAAAGAACATAAACGGAAGTAAAAATTTATTCCCAAGAGGGTATGGCTCTTTCCAACCTGGCTGGGTAAAGAAAGGAAAAAACTAAGGAAATATTACATAGTATTATCCTGACAGTTTTCCTTTCAGAAAGAGTCTGAAACAGTCTGAATCTGGAGCTAATTTCTTTGCATTTGTGAGGAATCCCAGACCAGCACAGTCCCAAGATTAATTTCAGCCCAACTAACCTTAGATACACAAGAGAGTCACCCCATTTAAGGACCCATATGCCCTAAAATCTCTCTCTATTATCAGCTGAGAGACTGGGACTTTGAGGAGTTGTACAAGCTACTCAACGCCCAAACCCACAGACCCATGCACCAGCTCAGTTAGATGAACCTACGCTTCAAACACCGACGCAAAGTCTTTGCCAGGGCCTGAACTTCTTTGTTTTGATGTGAACTCCACAGCCCAAAGTTTTGGTTTTAACTTCTTATCTTTTAAAGCCCAATGCAGTTTCAAGCAAGAAGATGATATTATAAATCCACTACATCAGGTAGGATTTTCACTTTTAAGCCACAGAAAATCCAGCCAGGGGATTCTAAATGTGGGGTTTTTTTCAGATATTCTAGACACACAACAAGTTTCCTCCTTCAGAAATGAAAGAAAAGAATCTGCATTGGTCCCTGGAAATCCAAAGCAGCAAAACTGACGTGTCTTACAAATTGGGCTCAAAGAAAACAAGTCAGTTGCTCCTCTATGAATTTGGCTCTTAACACCTGACGTTGCTTTTCACACTATTCAGTACCACTGAAAGAAACACTTGAAATTCATAAGATAAAGAAAATCTTAAGATCTAGTAAAACTAACACAGCTAGATTTTCATTTATGTCATTTTTAGCCCTCTACACAGAGGTTAGAATTCTTAGATTCTGCTATGGAAAGCCATGACATCAAAAGAAAAGTCTTTAACAAAACAGAAAGGTAGAGCTGAATCTTAGATTTCAAGAGAACTTAAAACCAGAAAATATTTTATTAGTACCCTAACAACATTTTATGAGAAAAATCATTCATGTACTAAAGTCTCCATACTTATTTCTAGGCACTTTTCAGACAACTGCATTCGTATTTATTTTTAAAAGCTATATGAAGGAATTGGTAACTTTCACTACCTAAACCTCCATATAATGCTTTCCATTTGTATCTGAATGTCATTACAAATGGATTTTTGACAATTCTAACCACTTCCAGCTACTAAAGTTTTATAAATAAATAGTTCTCCTTGTAGTCGCTCTATCTACTGACTAAAAACCATCAAGGTAAATAAACAAAACAAAACACACAATCAGAAAAGAACAAAGAATTCCTAAACCAAATTATTTTTACCTTGCTCATCAAGAAGCTTTTTTGTAAGATCTTCTGCCTCATCTCCACAGTCTAACTCCAGAGGATCATCATTAATATCCAGATTCTCCAGCTCCAACTCCAAATCCTCACTCCCAGGTGCTTCCTTGTTATCTTTGGCATCTTTGGAATCTATTTAAAATTATAAATATTAAATTATTAAATACAGTCATTATTAGAATACAGCAAGATTCACGTTACTATTGATATTCTAGCAAATTAAAACGCATTTAGGGTTTTTTTTCCTTAAATACCAAACCCAGATATCATCCCTTTCCCACACAGTTTCTTCCCTAAAAAAAAAAAAACCACATCCAAACTAATGTACTGTCCTGATCAGCACAAATTATTTGAGACTCATTACTTATATCAAATTTTTAACATATCTTGTCCAACAGATATACAAAGTACTCATCTAAGCATTCTACCTCTTGATTCATCTTTGCCGGAATCCTTGTTCTGGGAACATTTTTCATTGTCTTTAAATAAAATTGCTGGCACAAAAGCCTTTAAGTCGATGAGATTCTCATAGAAGTTTCTAGCATCTTCATCCTCCCAGATACCCCCCTCCAGGTCATATTCTCCAGGCTTTCCTGGTGTGAAAATATCGATACCAGGTCCATGTTCTGCAAAAATAGGGAAGTCATAAGAGTTATTTATCCAAATTTTTCACCTTCTAAAGGGGGTCACTTTCAAAGACTTAAAAAAAAGAAAGGATACTTTTAGAAACATGTTAACTTCTTTATTACTACCACTGTTTTCACTTAAATATTGCAATGTATACTTTAAAGTGCTTTCAACAACCCAACCTTAGATATATCAATAAGCTATCTTTAAATTATAAATTTGGCATCAATAGAAAACACAAGACAGTATCAGAGTGAAAGTCAGAACAAGTAAAATCAAGCAGCACCTTGTGTGGTGTTAGAAAAGAAAGCTATTACAGATTTTTAACCACATAAACATAAAAAGTAATGGATTTGAACATGATGAACTGTACCTTGTTGCCTTTTAAGAACAGAAGTTTAAAAGCAACAATTTTAAATTTAGAGGTATTCAAGAACTACAGCTTTTTTAAGCTCAAGATCACTTCAGACAAAAGGTACACTCATGATTTCAACTACATCTCTAAACCTCAAATTTGAGCTTCATTGCAGCATTGAATAGCTCTGCCAGTTAAATGCTGGACTTCTCCTCAGGAGGTCAGAGAGCCACCTCGTGACTTGTCTGACTCATAACATCATGACCCAAAATATACTTCAAATTCATTTTTTAATAATATCATGTTTTAAAAGTCTAACATATACAGTTGTTTAAGTATTAAAAAGTGCATTACGTTAGATATAAAACATTTCCATTTTCCACTTGTTCCTGTAATGCCTGAAACAAATCTAAAGATATATTACCTAATTTACCAAAACTGCACAGTTACAATAGTTACAGTTACACGTTAAATTGAATTACTTTAATAGAAAAAAAAAACTATGTATTATTCATCCTTTAATATCCTTAAGGGGGAAAACCTACATAAAATAAATCAATGGGAAGAACGCAACAAAAAGAGGGTTTGATGAGCTTTCCCACCACATCCAGCACCCTGTCTGCTTTAGCAGATTGCCTACCCTCAGGTGTCGGTTTCTCCTGGGGAAGGTCAGGCATATTTTCATCCAAAAGATCAGCTAGAGATTGAGAATTTGCCAACAGCTTCTGATACGACATTGCAAATTCCTCATATTGCTTGTGTCGATCTTCACTCAGCTCTCCTTTGGAGTGAAGAATTCGCCTGCAAATATCAAAGTTACAGTAAGATGACATTTTTTCCTTAAAATATATTTGAGTTATGCTGAACCACTACCAATTTCTCCAAGCAAAGCTAATCTTTCCTCTTCAGGGGAGCTGTGAGAATTTTAGTCTACACCACAACAGCAAAAACACTACTTTCTTCCCAACAATCAAACTGAACTACCAACTTCAATATCATTGAGGGTAGCACAGTCACAGAAGCTCAAGCGTCAATGTCCCAAGAGAAAGGCTTAACTTTTTTTGCCATGATTATCCTGTAACAGTCCTACACTGAGACAAGATTTTTCTAATATATGAAAACATTCAGCTTGCATGAAAGCCGGAAAAAAGTTGTTTTGCATATGTAACAATACATTTCAGAGTTCTTCAAATAATTAAGTGGGCAATCATCACCAGGTGGCTCAAAAAAAGTTGCACATTAAAACCAAGCCACTAATTTTCCAACAAAACAAGTTATTTCAAGGCTATTAGTCCAAATTAAGAGCAATTACCTTTGCTTTCTCACTTGTTCTTTGTTTTCTTTTATGAAGCTATCCATACTTATTTTAAATTCTCATTTTTAAAATCGAAATCTGTTACCAAAAGCAACTTGCATTTGAAGGAAAGTAATTGCTGCTTATGAGTGCACAGTAAAGCAACTTCAGGATTACATGCAGAACAGTACAACTCAACTTTCTTACCAAATTACAATTAAGGACATCTTAGATTTTAAACAAAAAAACCCCACGAACTTTCAGTAGTTTGAACCAAATATACAGTACAAGGTAATAGCTGCCAGTACAAAGCCTGCCACAGATGACTGATGTAAGACCGTTGTCCTTGATTTTGGGTTAACTAAGAATAAACTGGTTGATCATTCAAATGTTTTAGTTTGCCATCAACTAGGGCTCCTGAAAAGTGCCTTTTGCCATCTGTGCATGATCCAGTCTGCATTAACAGATCTGATACGGACAAGGAACAGTCAGTTCTTTACCAGTAAGCGATACCTTGGGCCAGCAGAGCTCTTTGGAGGCCTATTACAGCAAAGGTACAAACAGACTCTGATCAAACATGGACTTTTAAAAGGAAGCTGACAGAATAAGCTTGCCTAGAAAGTTTCCAATTTGTTTTACAGTAGCCTGAATAATGCTAGTAACGCTGGTGAACTAGCTGTAACCACTGACACTGCACCCTGCATGGAGACCAAAGCATCAGAAAATAACATCTGAAATAAGGTGCAAATGTCATCATTCCTAAAGCACGTTCTATCATTACATTATCATTAGGCTTTTATTAAGCAATAAGTATACAATCACATTCTTGCTAAAAGAACCAAACATTTTATGGCCTAAAAATTATAAAACAGTTTAAGGAATATATGTTGAGGGATACCAATCTTGGGTTTTTTCAGTTCCAGGTTAACTGTAAAACAAGTAATATTTGTACACAACACTTCACAGGGCGAGCAACAAAATCCCTTATGCCTACCAAGAACCAAAACTTGACACAGATTGCTTTCTAGACAGCAAGAAGCAGTAACACTAGTAAAAGTTCCATTTCTTGTCCCTCTTACAGAAGTAGACCTATGTAACACATATTACCTGCTCCTACAAAGGAGAGCAAGAAAAACTATTAGATTAAATAACCACTGACAATTTCTAAAGTAAAGAAGTTCAGGCTGGATTCAAGAAATATGTTAAATGTCAATTCATAGCCTTTCCATGAAGACAGCTATTCACCAGGTATGTATTTTAAGTTTAAAATATATCATCAGTGTTAAAAACACGAGCAGTGAAGCTCTGTGCTATTAAAAAAAAACCAAAGAAGTGCTTTAACAAAAGTACAAGAGTTTCAGTTCTCATTTTCAGTTCCCAAAAGACAAGTGTTAACAAATCTGAGCAAGCTAAAGCATAGCAAGCAAACTTTAAAAAGCACAATTTGGTTTTAAATACAATTAGAAATACAGCATACAGTACTTATCTTACTTTGCGTCTCTTCCGAATTTTACGAAGCACCACAAGTTCAGCAGATCTTAAAAACATCCTTAATTTAGACAAAGGAAGTTTCTTCTACGTCTAATGTTCATTTTCAAAAACTCACACTAGTATTTTGGAATCAAGTTGTTTTCTTCCAACAATAGCCTGCACAGATTTTGCTGTGCCCTTACCTGAGTAACCAAGAACCATCAGGTTCTACTGTCAAAGAGGACCTCAAGGTAGTTTTCCTAATTATCCACTTGCAGAAACCCTTCTGTCTAATAATGCTTTAATTTTACCTAAATGATTCAGCTGGTAATATTAAAGTACTGTTAAGTTTATCAAATTAATTTTCAATTAACTCAACCAGTTGGTACGGCTTGAATTATTTCACAGTCGCTCTTCTGACAAAGATAAATTCAAGACAAAGTATCATAATCTAAACACAGGACACTGTTGATACACAAGAGAAAACGGTTCACTCTCCCTGTTCATTTCATCGGTTCTGGAATAACAGTGGGAAAAAAAAGCTGTTGCTATCAGCAAAGTGGATCAGGTTCAAATACACAGACTACTGCTCTTCCCAACAAGATTATTGCTTAAAAAAAAACAACCATGTAATCACTTTCCCAAAATCCACAGTTTAGGAAGATTTCTATTAATATTCAGATTTCCCACTAGGCAAGAGTCTCTGACCTCATGCCTTGCTCTTCCATAGCATGCAAATGCCAAGCACCTGTCTTTGTTCTAAGCAAATAAAATGAGGCAGTAAAGTTTTCTTGATGTCTTGTTTCCTTAACAAAACTTATTCCCCAACTTTCATTAAGCAGTTAAACACCTTAAAGTCCAAATAGAAATAAATAATAGAATTATCTTAATCCAGTGATAAATTATAGTTCTTCGCATTTCTTCCCCAACACAAAGCTTTACATGCAAGTTCATAGGAATAGTTCAGATGATAAGGTGCATAGGGAGATCTCAGGTCTGACCTACTCAAACAGGCTCAACGATGAGGTCAGACCAGGCTGCTCAGCATTTTATCCGGTCATTTTTACCCAGCTATGCAAGTAAACATTAAATTATATTTCCCTCTCCCAGATCACTTCTGTTCTTTTATCTTCATGGTTTCTTAACATTCCTCATATCACTTGAAAATGTTTTTCACTTAATTTGCTGTAGTACAGACTTTGTATCACTCAGACATTGAAATCCCAGCCAAAACCCATGTGCCTAGAACCAATTATCATTGTGAAAGATAAAAAAAATTTATATTCCTTAACTTTAAACAAATAACAACTAAGTCAATAACACGCTTTAAAGTAATAAGGTACTTGTAGAAATAATGGTAGCCCAGAAGTCAGTTTATGATCCTGTGAAATACAACACTTTGCTGACCAAGGCACGATATGCACTAGCACAATGGATCCAACTTTGAACATCAAATTTTAATGTATTCCAAGCGTACACTTGGCTCCAGACTGATGTTCGGCCCTTTAGTTGAAACCTGTGCCTACACATAGGAACATATTCATTTCTATCTGCTTGGAACACTTCCAAAAGGATTTAAGAACGACCATGTTTTAAGACCAGCAGTTGGGTTTAGGCTGGATCAAATAATGACAATTCAGGATGCTTTAGAAAGTAAACAATTATTAAACAATGTGGTCCTGGTAAAAATTAAATTAGTCAGATCTTAAAGGTGTGTATATTCATACTGTTCAATATTAGTATTTCATACAGACATTTAGTATGATTTAAATCAAATTGTCTATGCCCTTTAACAATATATAAAATTCACCCACATTAAAGTGTAAGGGATATCTTATTAATCTAACCTAATTTTTCCTCCATACTGGTACAGTAAAAAAAGTAAACAAGTCAAAGCCATTGTGGCATATGCTCTGTTAGATATATGTGGGTGGAAAGGAAGAAATCAGATTGTGCCAACTGAAAAAGGACAGTACCAGCTGGGAGAGAAGCATTACTCTGAAGCTGCTAAAGAAGCATCACCAAACTAATAAAGAAAATTAAAGATAAAGGTCAACCTCCATTTGTTTTAAAGATACTCAACGAGTCTGTTTGGTTTTTGCTTTAAGTATTCAGAGCAAATTTAGAACTTTTTTTAGATGTATTGCAGAATACACGTCTTCTACGCACTGCTAACAGACATTGCTTACAAGCATTGGAACAAATTTGGGCATTGCGTAAATAAAAAGCAACACTTAAATGTCACCTGTTTTGTCTTTCAATATTTTGTAGCTCCCTGTGGTCCCTTTTCAGGTGTTTGGTCAAAGACGTAAAGTATTCCTTCAACAAATTCTGGAAGGGCTGTTGTTTCTCTGGGCTAATTATCTCACTAGGAGGAAAGCTCAAGTTAAACTTCTCTGCAACAGTTTTTACTTTCCTTGGTACCAAACCAGCAATGTCATCTCCACAGTGCCGACAAAAGCTGATAACCACAGAAACATGAGTGTGGGATTCTCGATCAGCGTTAATAATATTTTTAAGCTGCTCATAGATTAAAGACAGACCTTCCTTGTCTGTGAAAATTCCAACTATTGTCAATTCTGCAATGAAACGCAAATCAGTTCTCAACTTGGTAATGTTGGGAGTCTTCTCTTCTTTCCTTGCTTCAAAATGTTTTTTCCAAGCCTGAAGCAACAAAGGAGCAAAATCAGCATAGCGCTGGTGAAAGAGGGAACACAAGTGCACAGCGCAGTTCACATCTGATATTTTCAGTTTGGCTTCCACAATAGAAGCTACTGCTTCTGCAATGTATTTGCTTAAATTCAGGCTATTAAAGTCGTGGGACAAGGAGTCCCTCTGTTGCTCTGTAATGGTTTTTAGCTTCTTAACAAAAGCCGTGTTCTTCTTCAGACTGGAATCTAGTCTGCTGAAGAAGTTTTCCTCAGGGCGATTGTCTGGTGCATTCTGGTTTTTGCTGCGAAGCTCTTTTCTTGCCTGATGGCGCTCCCAAGCCTCCTGATGGAGCTGATGTGCTTCCTCTTTTTCCCTACGACAAATAAAAATTTGTCATTTTCATTACAGAACCTCACTTTAAGAACAGTTCAAAGGGGGGAAAAAAGAGTCATAGTTGGAAACCTTCCAGTAGTTCTAAGCCCAATTTCCCCTTAGTACTCTAGTTTAAAATATTTAACAAATTAATCCTAGAAAGCTGAAGCATCTGCTTCATAAATTATAGTTTAATTTCTATGCTGCAAAAGGCAAGTACTACTTGTTACAGAACAAATATTCTCAAAATATTTCTATGCAGAACATATTAATCCAAACAGACTTAGAAAATATAACATTTCATTTACTCCAGGTGGAGATGAAGTTCTTACAAAAGAATACAACTTTCATCAGGTTACTGTACTACACAGTTAAGTGAATTTTTTTTTCCCCAGACTACCAAAATTATAGAGAAAATTTTAAATAGGTGAAATACATCTGTCCCATCTAGAACTGGGCTATGACATTGTCTCAGTCTTAAAAAGTGACATATTTCAAACACAAGAATGTCTGGAATCTTGGCTTTCTTGGTCTAAAACTGCTATCTTCAACACTGTAGTACCTTCTGATAACATACTAAGAAACACCATCTTGGTAATATCACACATTAAACTGCCAGGTTACATTCTATGTTTGCCATCCAGGTACCAAATGTCTGTGGTTGATGAAAATAAATGACAGCCATCCCTCACAGTGGATTTGCTCCTGTTATGGTCTGTGGACCTGTTAGAGCCCGTACTCCCACTTTCATGACACTAACACTTCTCCATCTTAAAAGAAACTTGTGGTCCCTTATTCAAGTATAATTGTGCATTACGTAGTCATCACATGGAGAACACTATCAAAAACTCTTATTAGTAACTCATAAAGTAACAGAGGTGAAAGGTGAAAACTCAAAACTATGTAAAAGTCATAAAGCATACTCAGCTAGTCATGTAAAATTTATAATAAGTTGTACATAATGTTATAAGTAACTCAAACAGTTAATCTTTTGTAACTATGCCCACAATCCTGATAGCAAGACTACAGCATTTGGCACAATTAGTACCATTAAAAGGCAACTCACTTCAATTGAGCAGCTGCTTCTTCTTGTTTCTTTTTCTCTTCCTCCTCTTGTTTCTTTTTCTCCTCTTCTTCAAGTTTCTTTTTTTCTTCTTCGTCTTTCTTCTTTTGCTCTTCTTCTGCCTTTACTTTATCCTCTTCTTTTTTCTTCCGCTCCTTGTCTTCTTTTTTTCTTTTATCCTCTTCCAGCTTTTTCTTTTTATCTTCAGGAACCCTTAAACTCTCTCTCTTAATGCCAACCTTGACATCTTCTTTTGGCTTCTCCCTGGTGCTCACTGGTCGCCTTTCACTAAATTCTTTTTCTTTGTTATTTAATGAAGATTCTTTTTCTTCCATATTTGCTGGCTTTTTGCGCTCAGCTGGCATCGTGTTACCCAGGCAAGTCTGTAGAATCACAAGAAAATAAGTACTTTTAATTTGTTGTTGACATATTAGTCACTTTCACAGCCCACCCATACTCACTTGGTTCTTGATTAAGATAACTCACAAATGCCTGACTCATCAGAATAAAATACAAGTTTAAGGAAAGTTTTCTTCAACTAAGCAATGGACCTAACAACAGGTAAAAACTAAGCATTTTGTTATAGTGTTATACTGAGAAGTTGTCTTCAGTATGAATTGTGAAGTACAAGTTTCTACAAGCGGAGGAATACAAGATCTTGGAACATAAACAGAACACCATCTGGAAAAAAAATAAAAATCCAAGACTGATGAAAGCAAAGTATCCATAACTTAAATATTTGATTCATCAGCAAGCACCTGAACCTCATCGACCTTTCTACAGATCTCCTAAGAATACTCCTCTTTCTACTACCTCTACCTAGGACCATAGGATAATACAGGTTAGATGGTACCCCGAGTGGTTCAACCTCCTGCTCAAAGCAGGGCCAGCTATGAGGTCAGACAAGATTGTTCCAGGCTCCAGTTCTGAAAACTGTCAGGGAAGGAGACTGCACAACCTCTCCAGCCAACCTGCTCCAGGGGCTGACTATTCTCCTTGTGACAAGGCATCACCTTGTTCCCCTCTTTCCTCACCCCTCCCAAGACGTCCCACTCCTCTCAAGCACTCTGTATAGCACAAGGACCAGCTGGAAGAGCGCGCTGTGCTGACTACGACGTACACATAACCTCCCTGCCAGCAGAATAAATGGAAATGATAGGGGAAAGGCTACAACTATCAGTAGTTAGCAAATGCTCCAATTTTTCTTTCTTTCTACTCAATGTTTTCCTGAGGACTTGCAGGACCTTTAGCATCTTTGGCGTTTCTAGCTCTTTAAACTTTAGTTTCATTTGGCTAAGGATCTAAAAGATAACATAGATTGAACAAGATCCATCTGGGCCATGCAAATTCAAATTCAATAATAAGTTTATTAATTTCTTCTCACTCTGAATCCACACTGGTAATTCCATCAATTTGAGACAGCTAAACTGTCTCTCCCACCATTTTTAACAAAAGAGGTTTGAAAGGGAAGCATTTTGCACTTAAACATCGCCGTAATATCATACTAGTAATATTAGGTTCATTAGAACATTTTGTGAGACTCTCCAATAATTGCATTAAAAAGTTTTTCACCAGGAGGTCTATTAAACAAAAAACCCACATTCATTAAAAATACATTCATTGTTAAAAAAGTATTAGATTCTGAAATAGAATAAATTGGAAACTAAGCTAAAAAAAAAACAAAACACAAAAAACACCACCAAACCAAACNCACCACACATTGGGAAAAGAGGGTTATTTCATTAAAGAAATGCTGGAAAGACATGTCACAATTCCAATATTTCAGCTTTTATCTTTGTCTCCCACCTGTTGTTAATAGGGCAATTCAATTACAATCAGGGAAAAAAATCCAGCTAAACATGACTTTTAACAACATGGTCACTTACCAAAATCATTACACTACTCAAAGTCTTATTAATTTTAGGGACTCATAATTCTGTTTTAAAGACACATCTGACATTTCCTTGTATAAAAACAAAACAGAGAAGATGGGATAAAAAGTATGAAGCACAATCAGGTACACTGTGATTTTGACCACAAGGCAGTATTATCACATCTGCTTTTACCTCATGAGCACTAGTGACCAAAAAACCCCAACGATCTAGTTGATAATAGATTTCTGTTCTGTATCACAGAACACATATGTTGCTGTACTCCTGCCTACCTGCTACGTAGACAGCTCCTTATCTCACAAACCCTTCAGACCGTATAGCCAGGTTGTTTATAACCACCAAGCACTGATGGCAGGAGACAGTGCGGCTGCTGCCTCCCAGCTCTACAGAGACTGATTCATCACTCTGCACAGCGTCAGCCAACAGCACAGACAAAACACAACTGTCCGCTGTCAGTGTCCAGGAGTTGGACTCAATGATCCTTGTGGGTCCCTTCCAACTCAGGACATTCTATGATTCACTAAGCGTGTGCTATAGCCCTTCCCTCAGCAAGAATGTTCATTTAGACCTCGTTACTTCTCCTCCACTGTCAGCTATCACAAGATCTGTGGAAAGTTTATACCTTCAAAACATGCGTCTAATTTGACTGAAACTCGCTGAAAGGTTCAAACGCTGTGGGAAGCAAAGAAAAACGGAAACAGGCAGCAGGCTCGCCTGGGTCTCACTTCCATAGGCAATAAGGCTCAAGATACACATTTTTGTCCAGATTAATGGAAGGGTAAGGAAACAATAAAAGAAACTTTCATTAAAAATCATTAAGGGAACTTCCATTTAATACTGAGGGTGTACATAAACGCACTGATGAAAAGGCAAGATAATGACATGAACTTCATAAGTCAATAGATAGGAAGAACTGGTGCTCATAGCTGAAAATTAGAATGGGCACAGAAGACAGATAAAAGAGAAGCATTCCATAAGGTTTTGGACTCTTGGCAGTCCATTTCTGTAGTGACATTGATATGCTTTAACACTTTCTCAGTTTCATCACTTACAGATGCTATTTTTCCAGAGAAAGTGATTTCTCTTAATTTTTCAGTATTTGACCCATGTTAACTCATTCTCAGTTAAGAATTTTTTTATTTTACCTGAGTTTCTACTTAGGTTTTTTTATACCAATCTCAGAATTTTAAAAACTGATATGATTGGGTTCATGGTATTCTAGGCTCAAAAATTTAAGGAACAGGTCTTGAAATACGCAGGCAACATCTAAAAGAAAGCATCTGTGTAATTATTCTCAAGAAACAAAAGATTCATTAAAGTCATTTAGGTTCATTAATAGAGCCACTACTCAGAATAAAAGGATAAACATCAACACCTTGGCCTGATATGCTTAAATCCTCTCAAATCAATAAAATAGCCTATTCTTGCAGACTGCAGTACCATGAATCACAATCTCAATCCTTGCAAACACAAGTATGGGAGGAAGAAATACAGCCTTATTGAACTATAAATACAGAGATTTTTCAATTTCTTTTTTTACTGCTACTGGAAATTAAATTGATCACCTAAACAACCATTTATGCAGCTATTCTATTACAAAAGAGATAAGAGAAATAAAGAAAGTAGGTAAAACGTCCCACTTCTAACCTGCTGAAAAACCTCCAAGCAACAAACTTCTTATCGCTAGAAATCATAAGCCACTAGAAAAATAAGTTTCAATAATTAAAACGCAATTGAGATTTCTCTTAAATTAAGGGAAGGACTATAAGAAAACACCAGGGTCAATGAGAAGAAAATAAACTTAGTCTCAAGTTTTGAAAGACGAGACACAGAACAAGACAGGGAATTACAGTGCGGAGAAAGAAGCCCCCGCACACAGCGGCAGGGAGGGCAGGCCCTCACCAGCCGGGCAGTTTTACTTTCGATTCAATACCTCTCGAGAAAATATTTTGCTGTCAGATCTGCAGGAACAGGCTTTTCACTGAGCGGGGGGCGGGAAAGAGGCCTACGGACAATTCGCGAAATATATGCGGAGCAAAAGGCGATGTGGCTAACAACCTTCCTTGCTTCCTCCAGGACGGCCCCACACATGTCAATGCAGGTTCTACAACAACCCGGCCGCCTCCTCGGGCTCTGCCTTCCCCTTTCGCACCGCAAGCCGGAGAAGGAAAATAAAACATAAACAAAAACCAGCCACCTGCCCCTCTCCCTGTCACCGCCTCCCCGTGCCCCGCAGGCACGCTCACCCCAGCCCTTCTTCCTCCTCCTCACCCTCACAGGCCCCTCTGCCCCGGGACGCCTCAGCCCCGAGGAACCCTCTCCCTCACAGCCCCGCCTCCCCCCTCCAGGCCTTCTTCCCCACACACCACGGCCCCGCCTCACCCTCCCAACCGCCCTCCCCAACCGGCCGGTGTCCCCGCCGCTCCCCCCGCCTCAGGCCCGCTACCTCCGCCCGGTGCAGACATCGGCCCGGCCTCCCGGACAGCGACACCTCCTCCGCCACCGCCGCCACCGCCTCCTGGCGCGCGAGGCCCCCTCGCTCTTATCCCCTCACGACGCCCGCCGCTCTCCCTGCCGGGGCGGCCGCCGCACTGCCTGACGACAGCACCGCCACGGGCGAGCCCGTGAGGCCCGCCTCGCGATGCCCAAGCGCGATAGATAGGGCGGCGCCGACTAATCGTGCCGTCGCCACGGCTCTGGATGTCACGGCGATAGGCGCTTCCCGGTGGGCTCGGGTCAGGCAGCGCGCAGGGCAGCCCCGCACGGGGTCCTGACGGCGGGAGGGTGTGCTCGGGTTACCGGAGGCTGCGGAGGCGGAAGTACCGGGGGGACGTCGGTGCTACCGGGGGGCGCGTCCCTCGGAGCGGGAGGGGCGGGGAGGATCGTAGAATCACAGAATGTCAAGGATTGGAAGGGACCTCAAAGCTCATCCAGTCCAATCCCCCTGCCAGAGCAGGAACACCCAGACGAGGTTACACAGGAAGGTGTCCAGGTGGGGTTTGAATGTCTGCAGAGAAGGAGACTCCACAACCTCCCTGGGCAGCCTGGGCCAGGCTCTGGCACCCTCACCGTGAAGAAGTTTCTTCTCATATTTAAGTGGAACTTCCTGTGTTCCAGTTTGTACCCATTGCCCCTTGTCCTATCATTGGTTGTCACTGAGAAGAGCCTGGCTGCATCCTTGTGACACTCACCCTTTACATATTTATAATGATTAATGAGGTCACCCCTCAGTCTCCTCCAAACTGAAGAGCCCCAGCTCCCTCAGCCTTTCCTCACATGAGAGATGCTCCACTCCATCATCTTTGTTGCTCTGCGCTGGACTCTGCCCAGCAGTTCCCTGTCCTTCTGGAACTGAGGGGCCCAGAACTGGACACAGTATCCCAGATGTGGTCTCCTGAATGATATTGGACCCTGAATGGCACTTCCTTGACCATCCCAGTGAATGATTCGCTTTGTCAAACTGTGTGACATCACTGCGGTGACATGTTTTTGGTCATGAAACATCATGTCGTGTTGTGCTGGTCATCGTGTCAAGAGCAACCTCCCTGAGGGGACCGTGCAGTGGCTGCACCAGCGTGGTGCTGCCTCACCTGTTGTCACCATGATAAAAATACTGGGAATAACAGTGGCATAATATCAAGGTATTTGATAATTGATGATTTTTATTATGTCATCGGTTGTGCTTTGTAGTCTAAATGTGGTATCTCTGCCTCGTCTGCCTGTCAATATCCTTGCTTGGCATCCGAAGGCATTTGACAATGGTAAACGTTGCACAAAACTTTCCCAATTTACTGGAAACATGCAGGATCTGCGTGTCTGGGCACCGCTCAGCTGTTGGGCAACTCTGAAGTTGCCCAAGCTGGAAAAAGCTGCCACAACATGGAGTTTCAGAGCAGCAGTCTGGTATCTGGTATTTCTTTTACATTTAGACACCAGATTCTGCCAGAAGCTTTGTCTTAGTGCTGGGAAAGTGTTTATACCCCTCTAGACTTAACAAGGAGTAGACAGAAATATTTGGCCATGACAGCAGGCACAG
Source organism: Pampusana beccarii (assembly GCA_013399365.1). Classification (NCBI taxonomy): domain Eukaryota; kingdom Metazoa; phylum Chordata; class Aves; order Columbiformes; family Columbidae; genus Pampusana; species Pampusana beccarii. Next base: position 465,197 of record VWYH01005525.1, on the reverse strand, counting down.
GCCTGGATGTGCATAATGAGATTATTCAGCTGTTAAAACCAGCGTTTATTCGGAGGCAAGAGTCAACCCAAATATAAGGCTCTGATTACTGATGCAGAGTTTCAAGTATCCTCTGCCAGCTGGTACGGGACTAGACAGGTTGGGTTTGTTTTGTTTTGTTTTATTTTTTTCCAGGAAAGAGCTCTCCTCCCTGTTTTCACTTCATTGCTCATTTTCCAGACACATCTAAAAACTTCTGTCTGGAAAAGTTTGAGAGGACAAAAATCATGCTTGTTATTTACACAGATCATTCAAGTGTCCCTGCTACACAAAGATTTTCATTTACTTGCCAAAATATCTTGAGTTGCCAGGTTGATTAAACTGGTGCACTAGAATGGAGAAGATCTATGTGAGACCAAACAGAGAAAAAAAGGGGTTAAATGGGGATGGTAACTCCCTGTTAGTATTGGAGCTTTCTTTTACAAAGGCACCACTCCTGTAGCCTGTCAGTGGATGCCTCTGAATTATTCTTTGTTTGGGGTCTGGTTTGAAAAGGCAGACTAGGTGTTACATTAGGCTTAAGTATCAATTTCAGAGGATGTCTTGGTTTTGTTAAAAACAAGACCAGTTCTCTTTTAGTGATTTTTCCTTTCAGCTAAGTTCTTCTAGGTGGCTGTACTTTTCTGAGTCTGCCTGCATATTTTTTCCTCGGATGCTGTACTCAGTGCTGATAAGAAGACCAACGGAATGCTGAAGAAGCTCATTTTTAGATTTATTACTATGGTAGCCAAGAAAGACTGATAAGTTTTCCCACGTTCCGTTGTGAGAGGAGTGTGTTTGAGGAGGGGTGGATGGAACAGGTGACTAGAACTGACGAACCTGAGTATTCCATCCCATAATCACCATACCCCCTATATAAGAGGATGATCACGAGGGTCAAGCTCTCTTCGACCATGGCCGGCATCTAGAGAGGACCCTGTCTGTCTACCTGAGATCTACAGGCCTCAAGCACTGCAATCCCTGCATCCAGTTTCTGGTTTGCTGTGAAGTCCCGCCCATGACTTCTGGGGCCTGACCTGCACCTGCTGGAGCCACGCCAGCTCCACCTGCTGCTGGAGTGACGCCAACTCCACATCGAGCACTCAAGATTGGTTTTGTATATTTTGTATATGTATTCCTCATTTATTCGTAGCATTAGTAAAACCCTTTAAACCCTTCCAACTTGAAGTCTAAGTCTCTCTTCCTTCCCTATTATCTTCCTATCATCTTTCCGATCTAAAGGAAAGGGGTGGTGGGAGGTAAGGGAGTAACAGAGAGCGTCTGCCACGTTTTATTGTCGCCTTGCATTAAACCTTGACAGGGGAATTACGTCAAGAAATGTTGGCACCTTTTTTTTTTAAGCATATTGCTACTTTTCTAACATGAATAAAATCCATTATCACTAATACTTTGAAAGGAAACAAAAGTGCCTGCTGTATTTATACCACATTCCCACAGAGCTAAGACTATTTTGGAACTATCTTTTGTAAGTGCAAGCAAATCCTGTTTTATCTTTGTCTGATATCTCAGAAAGCTTCTCCTTACAAAGTACCTGTTTCATTTGTGTACATACTGATCAAGTTTTCCTACTAACTTACCAAAAAGAAAACCAAGTAGCTCTCATTTCCTGAGTCTCAAATATAAAGCACGTCTTTCATTTTTTTTTAATTCCTGAAGCTCTTCTTCCCCACTTTTTCAATATGTTTTCTCAATTACTGGCACTGAACATGCACACAGTAGTCAGAGAAGAATCACAGTTGTGCCAAATACTGGCCTGGTGTAGAGTCCGTAGGTGTACTCAGTATTTCCTTGTAGCCAAATCCAGAAAATGATCTTTTTTGCCAAGTGAGCCGATATTCACGTAACTTTTTCAGACCCATCTGTTTCATTCCCACAATTTTTAAATTTGTAGATTATTTATAGTCACTGTTCCCTGGAAAGGAGGTACAGGTTAGTGCATGTGCTTTTTCAAGGTGTACAAACTCTCATCCTGTTCAAATGACTCACATTTGCTTATGTCTGGTCCATCGTGACACTCAGATCCAAAATCACCTCTCTTCACCACACACCTCCAGCTGACAAACTTTGTCAGGACTTATTTGGTGGGTGGTTTTCTTGGGCTGAGATAACTGCTAAAGTGGCAAGGACTATAACCTGTTCAGAAATGCTCCCAGCTGATGATTATTTTCTATTTAAAATATCCCAAGTTTAGATGTGCTAGGTGGTCAGGTGCATACTGCTTAGTATATACAACTTTGATTTTGAAGCATTTCTAGTTTTCTTAGAACATCAGGTAGTTCTGAGTCAGCCTCACACAGGAGTCTTCTCTAGTACAGGATCCCTTGTGCCAGAAGAGTCACGCCAGGAGAGTCCCCTTGAAGAGTGGGAGCAGATTCCCTTGGCAGCGGTGTTTCTGCTGTCACAGGTATCACTTTCTCACATTCAGACATGAGCCAAAGTCAACCAAACTTTTTATTGACCTAGATATTGTTACAGCCAAGCTTTTGTCACGTGTTATCATGTCCTACGCAAGATGATAAAGCTGACAAAAGCCTGAAAAGTACTTTAAATCTTCAATACCTAGATTTTGAATCAAAGGAAAAAAAAAACCAAAGTTGACTTGACAAGACCTATATTCCATAAGCCCATGCTTAGATTTGTTTAAACCAGTAAGTGAACTCATATATACAAATATTCCATTACTTCTCCAAGATCCACTTTGTGTGGCTGAACCATCTCATTTAGTCCTTTTTAACTTTAGAAGATTTTTAATGTTCAGACCTCTTCCTATCAGTGCTTATCAGGAAATATTCAACAAACTATCTGCTTTAAAACAAAACCACATTGATATCTGCTATTTGACTGATATTTGCTTAAGCACTGTGGAAAAGTATTTCATCATCATGCAATCTGCCTGTACCATTTGTCTTTTTTTCCCTCAAACACAGAATAGAAATGTTTGACTATATCAACCTTTTCTGCCTCTCTACCTTCAACTCCACAAAATCACATAATGTTGCAACATTATTTTCAAGGTTCCTTTGTTCTAATAATACATTGTAAAAATCAATATTCAAAGCCACATTTCTACTATGCTTTGCTCTGTTGGCCACATGTCAACTGTCCCATAATTGTATCCTTTTGCCTTCTGTGGAGCTTTAAAGGTCACTCACCTTTATTTTTCTCCCAAATTGGCTGTTATAATTCTGCATAAAACCAGCCGTACAGGCCTCGAGAAACACAAGTGGCTCCTCTCCAACAATGATGAATATCATAAAATCCCCCTCCAAATGTGGCGTCATAACTGTTGCATAAGTTGCAAAATCGAGTTCCGCCTGTTCCAAAAGAACATAACCACGGTTTGATTTGAAGGAAAAAAATACTCTTTGATTTCCCTGTTGTGAAGGCAATCAACCCTTCCACCAAGCCTGTGGAAAGGTAACTTGCCAGTACCCCACGTGCCTCCCAGGCCTGTATTCATACAAAGTTTACAGAAGCAGAGAATGGTTGAGGTTGGAAGGGACCTCTGGAGGTCATCTGGTCCAGCTCTCCCCATTCAACCAGGGCTACCCAGAGCCCATTGTCTAGTTGGCTTCTGAATATCTCCAAGGATGGAGACTCCACAACCTCCCTTGGTATCCTGTTCAGTGCTTGGTTACCCTCATGGTAAAAAGATGTTTCCTGATGTTCAGATGGAGCCTTCAGTGTTTTGATTTGTGCCCATTGCCTCTGGTCCTGTCACTGGGCACCACTGCAAAGAGCCTGGCTCTGTCCTCTTTGCACTCTCAATTATTTTCACGCATTGGTAAGAAACCCCTGAGCACTCTCTTCTCCAGGCTCAACAGTCCCAAGTTTCAGCCTTTCCTATGTGGGGTGATCCAGACCCTTCATTATCTTCATGGCCCTTTGTTAGATTCTTTACAATATTGTCTTGTTCTGAGGAGCCCAGAACTGGTCAGGTGTGGCCTCACCAGTGCTGAGTAGGGGGGACCTGCTGGCAATACTTTATCTAATGTGGCCCAGGATACCATTTATCATCTTTGCTGCAAGTGTACAGTGCTGGTTCATGTTCAACCTTGTGTCCACCAGGACTCCTGGGTCCTTTTCTGCCAAGATGCTTCTAGCCAGGCAGCCTCCAGCATGTGCTGGTGCATGGGATTGCTCCTCCTGAGGTGCAGAACTTGGCTCTTTTCCTTGTTGAAGTCCATGAGGTTCCCATCAGCCCATTTCTCCAGCCTGTTGAGGTCCTTCTGAACAGCAGCATGATCCCCTGCTGTATCAGCCACTCCTCCCAGTTTGGTGTCATCTGCAAACTTGCTGAGGGTACACTTTGCCCCATCATGCATACTACTAATGAAGGTGTTTAACAGGACTGTACGCACTACAGACCCTTGGGGTACACTGCTGGTTACCAGCCTCCAGCTACTGTGCTACGGATCAACAATGCTACAGGCTTGGGGAAGTGTGGATGGAAAGCTGCCTGGAGGAAAAGGATCTGGGGGTGTTGATCAACAGCTGGCTAAATATGAGCCAGCAGTGTGCCCAGGTGGCCAAAAAGGCCAACAGCATCCTGGCTTTTATCAGCAACAGTGTGGCCAGCAGGACCAGGGTAGTGACCGTTCCCCTGTACTGGGCACTGGCGAGGCCCCACCTTGAATCCTGGGGTCAGTTTTGGGCCCCTCACTACAGGAAAGACCTTGAGGTGCTGGAGCGAGTGCAGAGGGAACTGGGACTGTTCAGCCTGGAGAAAAGGAGGCTGAGGGGAGACCTTCTGATCTCTGAACTGCCTGAAAGGAGGTTGTAGCATGGAGGGGGTTGGTCTCTTCTCCCAAGTAGCAAGTGATAGGATGAGAGGGAATGGCCTCAAGTTGTGCCAGGGGAGGTTTACATTGGATATTAGGAAACATTTCTTCACTGAAAGGGCTGTTGGGCATTGGAACAGGCTGCCCAGTGCAGTGGTGGCGTCACCATCCCTGGAGGTGTTTAAGAGATGCACAGGTGAGGTTCTTAGGGATTGGTTCAGTGCTAGAGTTAGGTTATGGTTGGAGTCAATGATCTTAATGGTGTCTTCCAACCAGAATGATCCTGTGATTCTGTGATCACCACTCCCTGGATCCAGCCGTTCAGTCAGTTTTCAACACACCTCACTGCTCATCCAGCACACGCATCAAGAGCTTGTCCATGAGCATCTTATGGACACAGGCAGACAATATCCACTGCTCTCCCCTCATCTTCCAGGCCAGTCACTTTGTTGCAGAAGTTTATCAACTTGGTCAAGCATGGTGAAGCCATGCCAACTACTCCTGATGACTTTCTTGTCCTTCATGTGTTTGGAAATGGTTTCACAGGCACTTGAAAACTTTAGGTGAAGCTTTTAGATTTTGTTAAAGCTTTGTTTCTCTATCACTCACGTCTTTTTTTGGTAGGATTTCCAGAAGTGATGAGGTTACTGTGTCTTTTCCCAGTCTACCCACAATCCAGCATACCATATACACAAGATTAAGCTTTGGAACGTTTCAGGATTGTTTAACAGGAAACTTAGGCAGCCTTTAAAGAGGAAATACGAGGACACCGCAATACACTTCTGAAGTCGCTGAAAGGCTCAGAGAAGCAGCCCGCACACTCAGGTTTCAGGGCTACGCGCACGGCCGAGCCCCTGAGGGACCAGCCCGCCAAGGCCGCCCCAGGGCCCGGGGCGGGGAGCGGCGGGTCCCACCCCGCGCGGGGCGGCGGGGCCGGCGGTTGGGGGGGGGTAGCGGGGCCGCCATGGCGGCGGGGAGCGGCGGGTCCCACCCCGCGCGGGGCGGCGGGGCCGGCGGTTGGCGGTCGGTAGCGGGGCGGCCATGGCGGCGGCGATCGCCGTGCGCTGCGCTCTGTGGCGGGGCGGCCTGAGGCGCTGGTACCGCACCGAGCGGGGCGTCTACGGCTACAAACCGCGGAAAGCGGCGAGCGGGACACCGGCGGAGCCGCGCGGCGCCGGGGCGAGCGGCAAAGCAGGTCGGACACCCCCCTCCGGTCCCAGCGGGGCTGAGGGGAGGCCGGCGGGGGTTCCTAGGAGCGGGGGGCTGCTCGTCCCGCCGCGGGGTGGAGGGAGCCCGGGCCCGCGGCTCGGGCTCTGCTCGGCGTCCCGCGCTCCCCTCAGGGAGCCGGCGGCTCCGTGAGCGCCGAGGGGCCCAAAGTCCGAGGGCATCGATCCGGAGCCGCCGCATCTCCCCGGGGCTCCGAGCACGATTTCCCCGCTCTGCCCAGCCGGGGGCCGTTGGCTTCGGGTCCCGTAGGGCTGCGGTACCTTGCCCAGCTCCGCGGGATGAAGAGACTGTGAGCGGGTCCGCTGCTCGAGTTCCCTCAGCGATGTGCTCTTGTGCTTCTTGTTAGAAGGGGGCTGGTCAGTAGATCGAGAGAGGTTCTCCTTCCCCTCTACTCTGCCCTGGTGAGACCGCGTCTGGAATATTGTGTCCAGTTCTGGGCCCCTCAGTTC
>VWYH01005525.1:401818-458696 GCA_013399365.1 Pampusana beccarii | reverse complement strand
CAGAGCCTGGCCCAGGCTGCCCAGGGAGGTTGTGGAGTCTCCTTCTCTGCAGCCATTCAAACCCACCTGGACACCTTCCTGTGTAACCTCATCTGGGTGTTCCTGCTCCGGGGGGGGGATTGGACTGGATGAGCTTTGAGGTCCCTTCCAATCCCTGACATTCTGTGATTTTGGAGTTTTACCGCTCATAAAAGTACCTGTGCTATGCGTCTATGTCATTTTCTTTTTTCTATAGTGCTTGAACTAGCTAAGTACAGACAACTCTCTCCTGTTGCAATAAGTGATGCTTTTAGCTCAGTTTCATAGTACAGCCAAACAATTTCAAGCAGAAAACTGGGGTAGGAGTCTCGTCCCGGCATTAACACCTCAGGAAGCTCCGCTGGGAATTAAGCCTGTTGTGCAGAAGTGAAACTGGTTTGTCAGCTCCTGGACACCAAGTCCCATCACTAAATAGTCTCCTTGTTAAGCAAGGAAAGCGTTAATATATTTCTACATTATTTAAAAAAATTGCTTTTAAATGGCTCTCTTGCTGAGAGTGTTCTGGGATAAGTTATGTTACGTTTTTCTGTTATAGAACTCATTAGAGAAAATGACCTGTTTGAATGGGCTGACTGCGTAAACATAATACCCTGTTTCCCTGAAAATAAGACAGGGTCTCATGTTAATTTTTGCTTGAAAAGTTGCCTTTTAAAAACATATTTAGCTGCTTGGACACTCTTTAAATTGACTTTTTTAATGAACTGTAACCAGGGCTTATTTTTGGAGTAAGGTTTATATTTTGCGCATCCTCAAAAATCCTGAAAAATCATGCTAGGGCTTGTTTTCGGGATAGGGCTTATTTTTGGGGAAACAGGGTAGCAGGAGCAGAGTGTCAGCAGTGGAAATAAGAATAGCAGACAAATAACTGTGAAATGGCCTCAGAAATTGCAGTCTTTTGGAAAATGAAAAGTCTTCAGACCTGGATACTGCCAGCGCTGTGTCTTTATCAGGCAAAAAAACCCCACGACACATTACAAATGCATTGTAAACTGGTTCCTATCATTAATTTGTAGCAGATCCTGCTTGTAATATATTTTATTGGTTTGCAATTTATTGATCTGGTCTGTGGCGTGTGCTCAACGACAGTAATGTTATATGCACGACCTTTCAGCCGGTCAGGTTTTGCTTATGTTGATAATTTTGTGACCTCGGTGCCTGCAACATTGTGTTGCTGGTGTCTGTTGAAAAACACGTTCACGTATTTGAATTTTTAGTACATCTGGCTGAGCATGTACACATGCTGTTGGCTAATGGGTCCTGCAGACACAGACATTTTTTGAAGTCGTAGGCCCCAAATTATCCTTAAACCCTTATCTTCCTGTAATTCCAGCAAGGAACAGGGAAGAACAAGTGGTACGATTTGAGTTGGCTGAGGAAATCAGACTTCGCACACTGGTACTGTGCCATTCTTAAGTTGGCCGTACCTGTTGTAAAGAGATTCAAAGCAAAATGAAGTAGCTTTGCATATGTTTACAGGAGCCTATGAGGGGAACTTGGATGTAGATCTTGAGTGTACTTGCTTGAAAATCTGTTGCGTGAGCAGATTTAGCACTTCGATGGATGTGAGCTGTTGTGGAATGATATGGTGAAAGCAACATGCTTAGAAAAATTATCGTTCCAGCCAGAACCTTGGTGATTATGGACAGAATACTCCTGTGTTGATGCTGTAAATGGATTAAGTGTGGGCATGTGTGCAATACTGTTCTACTTTCTTTTTTGGTTTTAGTTGACCATGCTCTTGCTCGTTTAATAACTGCATATGCTGAACATGGCCACAAAGCAGCCAAAATAAACCCACTGTTTGCTGGCCAAGCTGTCATGAACATGGTACCTGAAATCCAAGAGTTGTCAGAAGTTCTTCAAGGGCCTCTCATTACTACGGGTAAGTCTTCAGCCTTACCACAGCAAATTTTCTTCCTGGGTGATTTATTTAGGTGCTGTGTCCCCTGCAGAAGAGCCAAATATTGAGTGGTGGTTCAATCAGTAATGAACCATTGGTGGAAAAATTAACTTCAGCCTACTTACATGTTTGTTGCAGAAGTCATGGTATGATGAGTGGCTACCTTCTAGCACCTTTGGAAACCATGAACATTTTAACTTGGTCTTATAGCTTCTGAGGTTATTTATTAATTTCTTGTATTGCTGTAACATTCTAGGATTTAGCATGATACTTAACACTGTAGTGAAGCTGCCAGAGCACTGGGGCAGAAGTCAGGACTTGTCTTTTCTTGTATCTCTCAGGCTGTAGCTGTGGTCCTGAACAAAGGAGGGTCTCTCTCTATGCTTTATTTTCTCCATCTGCCAAACAGATCCTTATTTACTTGTAATGCAACTGGAATTGGAGCTCATGTCTCTGAGCCACAAGATACTGAGTGCTATACTGAGTCACAGAAGCAGTGATTTTCTGTCATTCATGGTAAATTCTTTCAGAAAGGTGTTCTGAGCACCTTACAGATAAGCATGAGACCCTCATATTAATAACACTGAAGTGTGTTTATAAAAAATGTTCTTGAGTTTTCTCTTTAAATGGAGGAAAGGAAGACAAGACATTAATTTGTATGTTCAAATGTTAATGTAATTGCAAGGCAATGCTTTAGGTCTTAGTGCTTCACCTTCCTCCTCCATAGTGGCTAATAACATTTATTTCCCACCAGGGCTTCTAAACATGGGAAAAGAAGAGGCTTCCTTAGAGGACGTGTTGGCTTACCTTGACCATATATACTGCGGGCATATTTCCATAGAAACAAGACAGCTTTCAACTTTGGAGGAGAGAGAATGGTTTGCTAAAAGGTTTGAAGAGCTAAAACAAGAAACATTTACACCTGAAGAGAAAAAGCACTTGTGCAAACTGATGTTGGAGTCCCAGGTACCTTGTTCGCTACTATAGGATTGTAATAGAGTTGTGGAGTCTGTCACAAGCCCTTTACTGCTCCAGACATTATTCATGCAGAATAAGAACAATCGCTATCCTTGAAGGCTGTGAGAGGAAGAAATACAAGATTTTGCCTGAAAAAGTGCAGTATACAAATGCAGGAATCTCATTGGAGGTTGTTGCTGAATTTACTTAGCATCCATTATTGAAACAAATAGCGATAGTTTTGATTTGTATTGATTACTTTGGAAATTAGTTATAGGAAAATATTTCCAGCCAGGTCCAAACTGAAAACGCTTTTGGTACTAATTAGAACATAGACTGTGTGTTATATCTATTCTTGTAACATGTAATCTTTGTCACCTGGATACACAAATAATGACCCTAAAAACCTGTGAGTAATCAATCTTGAAAAGTACGATTCTCTTAGGCTAATGATCTGACAGCTTATATTAAATGTTACAGACAGGAATGCAAAGTTGGACAAAGCTCTATGAAATTTTGTGCTTTACTGTAGCTGTTCTGTTTTCCTTTTACCCTCATGCTGATCTATTTTACTGCCTTTAAAGTATGATGTCTCCCAAGGTTTTGGGAGAACAAAACAGAGTTGGACTTGTGTTAGATATATAGCAATGGTAAATTTGCTGCTTTTCAGCAAAGGAACCTTTGTTCAACGAATTGTGTAAGGAAGTGGAAGGTTTATGTACTTGAAAAATGTGCAAAGAAAATTTATTCCAATACTTCTGTACTATGAAAAAAATATATATATTTTTCCCCCCTTTTCTCCCTGTGTTATCCAGAAGGATGGAAAGGGAGATGAACAGGATCTGTGAGGCTGTCCCTGTTACCAGTTTTCCAAGTGGAAGGAGTGTTAAATGTAATATTTACCAATGACTAAACAGAAGTGTATGGCATATTTTGTGTTTTTCTTGCCTCTTTGGCAGTTAGAGGAATTTGTCAGTGACACAGAACGTTGAAATCAGGACCCTGATGTATTCCATTTTGCTTTCAGTATGACCAGAACTGTACTTAAGAGTGTAGAATTTAACCCTTTGGAGAGGAAAATCTGCTTCTATGTGTGATTAGTTTTGTGTGCGTTATTCCTTAGAACTAAGTGTTGCTTAACTAGAAGGTGTTGAGCAGTTGGCTCATGTCTTTGGCTGTGGTGCAGTTCTTCCCTTCCCAGTCACAGATTTCATTTATTTTCAGTCTTAAGTTGCAAAACATGACAGACACTTGCAGTGCTTCCAAAATTTTGTCACTTATGAGAGCTGTCTAGGAGCAGATGAATGAAGTATGAAGAGCGAGAGGAAAATGAAGTAAATATAGATTCCTTTATTTTCCTTTTCTCAAGCATTCTTCTACCTAGGTACTAAGGACTATGTCTAATGGTAATGAAAATGAAACGCTGTGCTTCCCTAGCACTTTGCATCCCAGGATGGTTAAGGTTCATAACATAAAAGAGCAGCATTCCTTAATTTCCACCTCAAATAGGTAAATTATCAAGGAATTTGTAAATTGCTCTGGTGGTATATTTCTTCATGCATCTCCTTCCATGTTAGATAGAGACAGTTTGGTCCTCAGTCCAATGTTTTTCTTCAAAAGAGGAGATAAGAGCTGATTTCTTGTAGTCCTCATACCTTCTGGTCTTAAACTGTGTGGGTGAAGAATGAGCTGAGACTTTCAAGGGGTATGCTTAAGTTCGTATGCCTTAAAGGTACAAACATAAATCATATTTCAATTTTATAAACAGAAGAATGCTGCTTAAAATAGCCTCATAGCGAAAGTCTCCTGTTTTTAATAGGAGTTCGATCACTTCTTAGCCACGAAGTTTGCCACGGTGAAGCGGTATGGTGGTGAAGGAGCAGAGAGCATGATGGGTTTCTTCCACGAGTTGTTCAAGATGTGTGCGTACAGTGGTGTGACGGATATCATCCTTGGAATGCCTCATCGTGGAAGACTTAATCTTCTTACGGGTTTACTTCAGCTTCCACTTGAGGTAAGAGACATACAATCTCATTGACAGTTGCTCTGTGCATGATTTATTTGCAATGAAATAAAACCCTAGAAGTTTGTTGTGTTGTGAGTGCTGAAGCAATAAAAAAGTTACCTGTGTGAGAGGGTATTCCCTTCTGTCAACACCTCAGCCAGGTCTTCGTGGGAGACTGTTAACAAGAACTCTGATGAAGTTCTCCGAAGCATCCTTGCAATTGCAGGAATAGGAGAGCATACAGTTTTGCAAATGTTTTTATTTCAGTGTGTTAATGAATCGTAAAGGTCTTGGTCTCTTCTCCCGAGTAACAAGTGATAGGACAAGAGGAAATGGCCTCAAGGTGCACCAGGGGAGGTTTAGATTGGATATTAGGAAAAAATTCATCACGGAAAAGGCTGTCAGGTGTTGGAACAGGCTTCCCAGGGCAGTGGTGGAGTCACCATCCCTGGAGGTGTTTAAAAGGTGTTTAGACGAGGTTTTTAGGGACATAGTTTAGTGCTAGAGTTAGGTTAGGTTATGGTTGGACTTGATGATCTTGAGGGTCTCTTTCAGCTGAAGTGATTCTATGATTCTGTGAAAGGGGATTTAACCAAATTCGTTTCCGTGCAGCTCATGTTCCGTAAGATGCGTGGTTTGAGTGAGTTTCCAGAGAATTCATCAGCCATTGGGGATGTTCTCTCCCACCTGACATCTTCTGTAGATCTCGACTTCGGTTCACACAGGCCTGTGCATGTCAGCTTGCTACCTAACCCCTCACACTTAGAAGCAATCAATCCAGTGGCCGTGGGCAAGACACGAGGAAGGCAACAGACTCTGCTTGATGGAGATTACTCCCCAGAGAGCTCCGCACAACCTGGAGACAGAGTTATTTGCCTGCAGGTATTTTGCTCACAATTTGTAACTGATCTTTGTAAGACTTCTTTGACTTGCGTATGAAGTGGTATTTATAGAAATATCAAACAAAACTGAAAAAAACTTAGAATATCAATAACTGGGATCCTCTTTATGGAGAAAGATGAGGGAAAGGAAGATTTCCAGGTGACATGTTTGATGATAGTGGCATCTAAACAATTTCACTTCTAAGATTTTTGAAGAACTGGTTCTGATACCTTCTTTTATTTTAATAATACTCTGCATTGAGAGCCATGTGTGCCTGTCCTCACGGACCACTTTTGCATTTAAACCACCACTGTTAGCTTTCTTTTAAATTAAATGGGTTTGGAGAAGAGCTATCAACAAGGCTGCGAAGTATACAAGAGAGTTTAGAATTTTTTCATTTTATCGTGGTACTGTTGAAGAAAGTCTGCTGGAATCAGTTTTTACTCCATGAACTGTCTTTAATAGCTGTGGAGGCAGTCCTAAATAATCAGTGAAGCCAGCTGAAACTATATCTGTTCCACCTCCTCAATTAAAAAGGTTTGGCTTAATGAGTTACAGTTTTGATTTTGCTGTTCCTCCAGTGTTTTTAATCAGACTTTTCCATCTTCTTCCCTAACGTAGGTTCATGGCGATGCTGCTTTCTCTGGGCAAGGGATTGTTCCTGAAACACTGACCCTCTCCAATCTACCGCATTTCAGAGTTGGTGGGAGCATCCATTTGATTGTTAATAATCAGCTGGGCTACACCACTCCTCCAGAGCGAGGAAGATCATCTCTGTACTGCAGTGACGTTGGTATGTATAGTTCGTCAGAAGGAAGATTGGCTGTTGTGTCACAAATGATTTTTAATTCCAGTGTGAATATATGCTATTCTGTGGGCTTTTTATAGCAAGTGCCTATCAGCTCTAGGGAGTTCGATTGATATATCCCCATTTTCATGATAGCGTAGAAATTAAAATTATTGTTGATTATTACCTCCTACTAGCAAAAATTGAGGTGCTGGAAATATGCCCTCCCCTGTCTGCTTTATGGCAGAGACCAAATATCAAGGGAAAATCTTGTCACATTTCTACAGGATGTTATAAAATATTTGCAAAATTTCTGTGAAGTCTTTATAACTCATTTAATTTCTGCCATATCATTGACAGCTTTTAAAAATATATTGTGTTGGACTGTATAATAGATGTATTTTAAATAGATCTTGTTAGATTTAACCAAAATTATTCCAGTGTGTTTTTGGAGCAAGATTTGTAAGTCAGACACTCCTTCATTTTTTGGTTTGTTTGTTGTCAGGTGAACTTGTGGAGCTTTTAGTTGAAAGATGAGGTTCATGCTATTTCTAAGCTTAAACTAGAAGTTTTTTTGGTTTGGACTGGTCTGTCTTAGTGATAAGCAGATGTATAGTAATCAGCAAGATCAGAGACATAGTACTTAGTTCCCTTGTGTATGTCTCCTAGAATTAAAAAGATACATGTTTTTAAGACTCAACATCAAGTGTTTGTGTTTGTCTTATGTTTTCTTCAAATGGAATCGGTAGATTCATTAATTCTGATAAGGTAGATAGTGTATGTTGCTACTTTTTACCTGGGCTGGTTTTGTGTTGTGGGTTTGTTTTTTTGTTGTGGTGGTAGGGTTTTTTGGGGGGGAAAGGTGGGTGTGTTATTGTTTGGTTGGTTGGTTTTTTTTTCCCATCCTTAGTTTTCCTTTCTTCTTACCTGATCAGTGAGGGGCAGTGTTACCCATTTGAGCTTCAGGATTTGGCTAGGAAGGGAAACTTAATGTGAGTCAAGAAAGGCTTGAAGCATCTTAATCTGCCAGAATTTGGCAAGATAAAGTACAAGAGGATCACTCTGTTCCTGGGAAGATTTGCAGGCAAATTGTCATACAGGAGAGGGTGTTAGGATGTTTGAATTGCGCAGTGTTGTCTTTAATGAAGAGACCTTTCTGCCTGGAGGAGTGAAGGACAGAATAACTACTAACAAGGGAGAAGATTGTTTCTGGACTGTATGAATTCATAGCAGTGACAGTTTAGGATAAGAAGGAAATGAAACTCAGTTTTTGTTTGAAAGAGAAGCAATCAAGTAGTTCCCTCCCATTCCCCGCAGATTAAGAAAATTCCCCATCCCGATTAAGAAAATGTGAGAACTGTGTATAGAAAGTCCTCTGGGAATTTACTGCTGGTAGAGAAGTTCTGTTCAAACTGTGACAAATACAACGGGTCGGGTTAATTGCCCTTTCTCTTGAGGGAGACTCCTACTCCTTACCCCTGCTCTCATCACAGAGACCATCTTCTGTAGATTTGTTTTTGTTAAATACACTTCACATGAGTTGTTGGTAGTTTTCAGCAGAGTAGGTGAGTGTCTGTTTTCTTTTGAAGGGGTTGGTGTGATTACTGTTGTTATGTTTTGAATCCCTGGGCAGGTAAAATTGTCGGATGTGCAGTTATCCATGTGAACGGGGATGACCCTGAAGAAGTTGTCCGTGCCACACGACTGGCTGTCGAGTACCAGCGCCAGTTCCGCAAGGATGTAATAGTGGACTTGCTGTGCTACAGACAGTGGGGCCACAATGAGCTTGATGAGCCGTTCTTCACCAACCCCAGCATGTACAAAATCATCAGGTAAGGGAAACACCGCCTGATGGGGGAACCCAAAAGGTACCAGCTCAGTATTGCCTGCGACAGTAATAGAAGTCTCTGTATAATGAAGATCCTTTGCTGTACCAACAAGTCTTTATCTAAGTGTAACTACACTGTCAGCAGCCAGCAACTAAGGTGTGTCTGCTAATGAGATGTTAATGAAGGTAACCATTGGTATTGGTTCTTGAATATGTAGCTTGATGCCTCTTGGGGAACAATCTTGCACGTATCCCTTGGATTTCAAATTCATGATCATGCTACTAATCAGAAGATGAAGTTGTCTTCTTTGTGCTAGAGGGAAGAGTAGATAGTGTGGGAAGGTGGGCAGGAAGGCTGTGTGATGTCTGTCTTGTCCTTGCCTGGTACTTCTGGTTCCAATGGGGACTCATCTTCATGAGCACTTAAATGTATTCAGGTCCCACCTTTATCCCCAAAGAAAAATGCACATAAAATGTTTTGGTCAATGAATTCTGGTATTTTAGGTGAAGCATTTATGGGATGGTTGGCTTGATGGAATGGTTGGCTCTTCTTATGAGGAGTGGCTGAGGGACCTGGGGGGTTCAGCCTGGAAAACAGGAGGCTGAGGGGAGACCTCCTCGCTCTCTGCAACTGCCCGAAAGGAGGTCGTAGCATGGAGGGGGTTGGTCTCTTCTCCCAAGTAACAAGTGACAGGACAAGAGGAAATGGCCTCAAGTTNGGTCTCTTCCAAGCAAAATGATTCTATGATTCCCAGCTAATACTGAAATCCTACTGTCAATTTGTCTGAAGAAAATATGCATGACAGCACAGAGTCAGTCATTACTGGAATGTTTTTTTGACCTACTTTTGCTTGTAACTGCCAACTACAGGCACTTTTTTTTTTCCCAATTTTAAAATTTTTTTAATAAAGGACAGTAAAGCACATATCCAAGAGAATTATTATATTTCTGGAAATGCCAAGAAAGCAAACTTCATGCAAAACAGTGTAATGCACCAGGACATCATTTATTTTAGTTTTCCATGGTACCTGACAGTAATAAGGTGGTATTTCCTTGCTCTGCAGTCACACTGTTTTCAGGCTTAATGTCTATGGGGTTTGATTCCCTCCCTGACAGATCCCGTAAGAGTATCCCAGACACATACGCGGAACACCTCATAGCTGCTGGGCTCATGACCGAGGCTGAAGTATCCGACATAAAGACAGCGTACTATTCTAAACTGAATGATCATCTTGCCAACATGACTCTGTATAGTCCACCTCCGACCAACCTGCAGGCTCACTGGAAAGGCTTGGTCGAGCCTTCTGCGAAAATCACCACTTGGGACACAGGTATGCCCGTGCCGCTGCTGCAATTCATTGGAGTCAAGTCTGTAGAGGTGCCCGAAGAGCTCCAGGTGCACAGCCATCTTCTGAAGACCTACGCACAGGTCAGTAGAGCATAATGATGCTTCTAGTCCCGTTGCTTAAAGATGTGACTTGCTACAGGAAAAACTCTAAACACAGCAAGGCTGCAAGTTAGCGAATAGCATAGTGTTCTCTAGGAGAAACAGCTCGTGATCTTTTTTGAAGCTGAGATTATGCCATTTTTCTTCCAGTTTTGGAGAAAGATATGTCCTCTCCCCCAAATCTGACTATAACTTAATTTTGTTATTTCAACAATATGTTGTTGCAATGGAGAATAAAGCTCATAGATAACACAGTTCATTATTCTTACAAATAATAGAAACTATTACGATAAATTAGTCTCATTTATATACTCCATAATTATAATGGGTACTTTGTGAGAGAATGAATCAGGAACTTGGTAATAGTGTACACAGCTTCTAAAGCCGGCAGTGAGTGTTTATTTTATATATATATAAATGTAAACATACACATGTGACTGAGTTTGACAGTTTTCAATAGCTCCTGAGTTTGTGTGCAATAACTGGATTGGTTTGTGTTTGTGAACATTTCCCTCTGATGAATGATGACCATGCGCAGGTGTCTTGTTGGCAGCTATAGAGAGACCCTGAGTTGCGTATTTCAGAAGCCCAATGTTCATGCCTTCCCAGTTCAAAGCAAGAACACCACAGCTGCGTATGATCATTTATCTGCAGTTCTGCAGGCAAAAATGGGAGAATTCTGGAAACTGAAATTCTTACACCTGGTATCTTTCCTCATTGCTAACCAGACAAACCAAAAGTCTGCCAAGAGCACGCTCTGTGCTGTTCTAAGATTTTTAATATTTTTAGACTAAGATCTAATTTGTCAATCCATGGTTTATTGACTGGCAAGTGAACGTGTGTGTCATCCGTGGTTCTGTGGTCCTCAGGGCAACCTTTTTTGGGATGTGCTGAAATAAGAGAGCATGGATTCCAAACCAGCCTAAGTTGGCTGCAGGAATATAGCATTTCTTTCTGTAGCAGTTCTGTTTTCCTAGCTTCTAATATTGATCTATGCTACAAAAAGAGATATAGAAGGGAAAAGGCAAAGTAGTAATTTTTTCTTGTTTACTTGTTTAGTCAAGAGTTCAAAAAATGGAGGAAGGAAAAAAGCTGGACTGGGCAACAGCTGAAGCTTTAGCGTTTGGTTCCCTGCTGAGCCAAGGTAAGAGGCAATCAGCAGACAATAAAATATGTTTGCTTTGATGGCAATGAAGCATAACATCAGACTTTTCAGGTGTTTTCAAGTCCAAAGATTGATACGATATATAAATTTGACAATTTGCATTTGCATGATACTAAGAGAAAGTAAATCTGAGTCCGATATGTTGCTAATAAATATTAGTGACAAATGTAGATTGGGTACTACATGTCTTCAAAGAATTTTTGCTCCCTCTCATCCCCCAAAATATGTTGGTGCTTAGTGCTAAGCACATGAGCAATGCAGCTGACATCAGTGAGGCCTCCCATAAACTCACCTCGAGTGTGTTTCATGCTACAATTTCTTTTCCCTCCCCGCTAGCCTGATTTCATACCTTCATTTATATACAATACAGGGTGCACATGTTTTGCAGTTTGCTTCAGTAAATTGAACCACTTACCACAAAATAATTCTTGGCTGCAGAGAGGAGAAAAGAGAAATGTCTGAGCATCTTTCAGATGTGCTTGTGAGTTGGAGCTGCCTCTGGTTAAAAATTCCGTCTCAGATTTGATGTTGCTGATCGGGGGAAATCCAAAAAGAGACTTAACAAGAGAAGTAAGGAGTTGTTGTTCTGCATGTTTTCTTCTCACATGACTTGCTAATCCAGTGTTTCATTTATTGCTTGGCAAGGGTTTAATGTCAGACTAAGTGGACAAGATGTTGGCAGAGGAACCTTTAGTCAACGACATGCAATGTTGGTTTGCCAAGAGACGGATGATACGTACATTCCTCTGAATCATATGTCCCCAGACCAGAAAGGTTTCCTAGAGGTAGGTTCTGTGGTCCATGAGACAACCTTCTTCCAGTTGTGCTGAAACAGAATGCATATTTTAAAGCTGCCGAGACACATGTAGATAGCCTACGTATTCTGGCAAACCCCAGATACAGAGACATAAAACTGTCAAGGCGCAGCCATTTTTGTAGTTACCTCTTTACAAATTTAACAAGGGGTTTTGCTTTTCTTTGAGAGATCAGCTATTACTCTTTCCACCTCAGTGTCTTCGTTCAAAAGAAAAAAAGAGGTGACCGTGAATTGTCTTTAGGAGTGCATCTCCACGGTGTGCCCAGCATTGATGTGCCTGGTTCCAAAGGTTCTTAGCCCTGGGTTGTCTTTCTCCTCACCCACCCCTCCCAATAATTTCCTTTTGTTAGGTGAGTAACAGCCCCTTGTCTGAAGAAGCTGTGCTTGGTTTTGAATATGGAATGAGTATTGAGAGCCCTAAGTTACTGCCAATTTGGGAAGCTCAATTTGGAGACTTCTTTAATGGAGCCCAGATAATATTTGACACTTTCATCTCTGGAGGTGAGTGTACAAGGAGCTAATATACTTAAAAAATAATCATTTGTAGTAAGTGCATTATTAGAAAATTCTTTGTCTTTAAGGTAAAAGGGCAACGTGTTGCAGAAAGAATTCTGTTTTCTCAAGAAGTTTTGTGAGCTTGCCTGTGTGGTCCTGACTTCTAAGCAGTTTTTCTCTGAAGAGAATCCATCTAAAATCCTTGGCAGAAGATAGTCATTCCAAAAGGACTGTTGATTATATTAATGGCCTTTCTTCCCCTGTCTGTCCCAATAAATTTATTTTACTCTGTTTATGTATATTTGATACCTTTTTAGGCTGTACCTTTCCTGCTTGAGGCATCAGAAACATTCCTGAAGCAATACAGAAGGAAAACGATTATTTAAATCCCCACAATAACGCCTTACAACCAACCTCTCATTTTGACTCTAGCATGTTGTCAGAGTGCCCAGATACTGCAAAAAGACCTCTCTGAGCTGGAACATGCTGAGAAAATGCTAAGATGGATTTCTAGAGTTGAATTCCTTGTATGTAAGCATCCAGAATTTTGGCATTTAGCCTCAGCTAGGCCTCTGCACACCCTCTATAATCACAGATGGAAATTCAGAGTCACTCTTATCCCATCCATCATTAACGTGTATTTGAGGCTGGGATGAATTATTTTCTGGGATTAACTGTAATCCCTTAAATAGTGCAGGAGATTTGGCAGAGCACAGGGAATTCGCCTGTGGCTCACGCTGTGGCGTTAGCTGGGACTGGCTCACAGGACGCTGCCTGGGTCACGCCTGCAGAGGACCAGGTGACAAGGATGTGCAAAAAAGTGCAATGAATTATGGTCAGGGGTTTTCTCACTGAAAATAATTACCTCTGAGGGCCCCTGTTAGTCAGGAGAACAATTCCATTAAGAGGATTCTTGCATTCTGTGGTGGTGGTTTAGACTAAGATTTAAAGTCTTCACCATGTCACGTGCTCCACGGGGAGGCTTAAGTCTTGTGGAAGCCCAAAGTTACACGATAATTTCAGAAACTTATCGTCTTCTGCGTGCTGTTTCACAGTTGTCAATCTCATGGTAAGATGCCAGCAGCATGTTTTAGGCTTGTGTTTAATCATGTGGAAATTAACTACTATTTTCTCCTGAGTAGTTTATGCAAAATAATATGTGTTTTGGGCTTTATGTTCTGTAGAGATTATTATTTCTTTCTTTCCTCCTCATTGTGTGTGTTTTAGGTGAGGCCAAATGGCTTCTGCAGAGTGGGATAGTCATTCTTCTTCCTCACGGCTATGACGGTGCAGGCCCTGAGCACTCGTCCTGCCGGATGGAACGATTCTTACAGGTACCGTGCGAAACCTCTCAGATTCACGTATCCCCCAGCACAGCACCAGCAACCAGTGCTCTGGGAGTCCTGTCACAAAATTCCACATCCTGTCACAAAATTCCATACCCTGACGTACAGGCCAGTGACATCAGGAGCTGGAGACTTATCAGTATTGTACCATCACAGTGAGATAGGAACGGGGCCTGGGCTGAAAGTGGAGGAAGAAAGGGGACTGAGCTGAGAAGGCGCAGGTCTGGAAGTGGTGAGGAAACAGCTTTGGTTTAAATGCTGCTGCAACAGCTCTGGTGCAAGACTCTGGCTGAGCCTTGTAATAAATGCTGTTTGTTCCTGTTGCATCTCTTGTCACCTGCCCAAGTGGGTGTGTGGTAACGTGGTCTCTCTGGTGACCGGTGACAGAACCCAAAGGAATGTCAGGAAGATGTGCCAGTGGAGGTTTAGGTTGGACATTAGGAAAAGGTTCTTCACCCAGAGGGTGCTGGACACTGGAACAGGCTCCCCAAGGAGGTGTCACAGCCCCAAGCCTGACAGGGTTTGAGAAGTGATTGGAAAATGCCCTCAGACACATGGTGTGAATTTTGGGGTTGTCCTGTGCAGAGAAAGGAGTTGGACTCGATGATCCTTGTGGGTCTCTTCCAACTCAGGACATTCTGTGATTCTATGAAGTTTTGTAATGTGAGATTTGCCCTAGTGGGATGTGCTTCAGTACTGCCTGCTGTCTTTTTTTGTGATTGCTGCTCTTCAGCAATGTCACTGTACCACAAAATGAGTCCAGTAGCAAGACACAATTGCTGAATTGCAGATAGGAGAGCTCTGATGAACTCTTCTTGTAGAAAACATTTCGGGAGCTGGCATCAGAAACAGGCAGCTGCCCTCTGGTGCAAACCACTCACAGATCTGTGCACTGTGCACGGAGCATACAAACAGGACACTGGGCACTGTTAAATATCGGTTAGTAAATCTGTGGCACATTAACAAAATCCACTATTGTGCGCTTCTGATGTAGTAAGTAAATGAAAGCCTTTTCATCTGAGTAATGGCTTGGGGAGGTGTTTGCAGCGTGTTTAGAGGGGTGCTGCCACTTTGATGAAGGAGTCATGACCTCTCCACTGTTAGAAAAACTCATGCCCTGGTTACAGTGTGCTAGAAGGACGCAATTCAGATGTAATCTTGCCAGTTAGATGCTAAAGCCATTTCTTCTCTGAAGTTGTTCATCCCTTGCAATCGATGTCTGACTCAGTATATTTGCTCTTATATTCTTCTACTAGTCAGTGTGCCTAATGTGTCTGGGTTCTGTCTTGCATGTTTGAGTCGCTGCTTGCTTCTTGACAAGGTATTGCTATCTTCCCCTTACACAGATGTGTGACAGCTCAGAAGAGGGGGTCGATGGGGACCAGGTGAACATGTCAATTGTGCATCCCACCACCCCAGCACAGTATTTCCATTTACTCCGGCGGCAGATGGTCCGAAACTTCAGGAAACCTCTCATTGTTGCTTCTCCCAAAGTGTTACTCAGGCTCCCTGTAAGATTACGACTTTCTTTTACCTTTTTTTTCCTCCTCTTCTTCCTTCTTTTCTGTGTTCTTTTCCCCTTTCTCTTTGTTCTTCCTCTGTGTTCTCTCTCTGTTTTGGGGTCAAATTGATGGGGTTGTGTCTGTTTGGGGCAGGAGAGGTTGAGGATTAAAGCTGTGTGGAGGTGAGCTAGAAGCAGGGTTGATTCTAGGTCTGGTGGTGTTCCTGGGAATTTTACCATCCCACCGTTCATCTGTGGGAGTGGGAATGGGAGGGAGAGGGAAGGTTGTATCTTTTGTACTTAACAAAACTCTGTCTTGGTCTCCTCTCTCCAAATCTGGCTTGAGGGAAAAGACAGTGAGTTTTGGTAACTCCCAACTCTCCCCCATGCAGGCTGCTGTATCAAGTTTTGAAGAAATGGCTCCAAGGACAACTTTCAAGCCTGTCATTGGTGACTCCTCAGTAGATCCTAAAAGGTGACTCTGCTTTCTTAGAGGAAAAGCTCAGACAGGATGTCCTGTCCCCTTCTGTCCAACAACTCAAGTGTGAGGTGGTATGAAAGAGGTGACTTTTGGGGGGAAAATGTCTTACGGTGGGTGACTTAGCTTTACTTATTTCTCTCCTTGTCTTCTGCTTACTTGTTGGTAGTTACTGCATCTGCAGAACAGTAAAGTGTTCAGGCTTTCAGTCCTTCCCCCAGGAGGAGGCTGTGACCATAGTCTGATATGCGCTATTCTGCGCCTCACCCTGTATATAACAGTCAGTGGGAGCAGCTGTTACCTGAAGAGATGCAGCATTTTTGTTCCGGTGTTGGAACACGAGCTGATGAACTTAAATTAGGGTAATAATAAATTGTGTATATATACATCTCCCTCCCTTCAGATATTATAGAAAATCCCATTCATAATGGGCAATTCCGGCCTTCACTTTTTTGCTCCTAAGGTTCTTATCTAGTCCTTGCCCCGGTAGTGCCCGAGTCTGACAGCATCCCTGATGTTTGCATCCTCACCCACAGTCAAAAGGCTGGAAGTATCTCAGCATCTTGGTTTTTTAGGTGGGATGGTGAGGCAGAACTGGTGAGTTTTATCTCCTCACCTTTGTCCAGTAAAGGTAGGCAGCCAAGACCTCTCTGATTGCTGGAGGGTTTTGCGTATCTCCAGCAGGCAGTTCCTCTTTGGCATGGGAAGGAATTGTCCTCTGGGGGTACTTCTCTTGCTCTCTGGTTTATCCTCTATGGAGAGTACACAAATCACTAGCTTTTACAAGGTGTTTAATCTTTAGATAGTTAAAGCTAACAGAGATTAATTCCATTGTAAGGTAACTTTCCCACAATTACTGAAGAAACAGGACTGCTGGGCCCTGGCATACTGTGCCCAGCTGTTGGAGGGGAATGGGAGGGAAGGGAGGGCAAAGAAGAGAAAAGATGGTCTACGGTAGCAATTTAGCTTCATAAAGTTGTCTTTAAAGTTTGTCTGGTTGTTTTTACTGCATGTGTGAAACTGTTCTGCATAGAGTTTCTGTAAAACACTGACCTTGGAAACATTTCTGTTTTCTTTAGTGTCACCCAAGTAGTGCTCTGTTCCGGTAAGCATTACTATGCTTTGGTGAAGCAAAGAGAGACTCTAGGAGAGAAACAGCACAACACAGCTATCCTGAGACTTGAAGAACTGTGTCCTTTCCCTCTGGAAGCTCTACAGCAAGAGTTGAGCAAATACAGCCATGCCAAAGGTCAGCCAGATTTTTACCTTTTTTTGTTCTAGACTCTTTGAAGTATTGAACTGAATCTGTTGCCTGTCTGTTGGGATGAAGAGTTGTAGTGTTTTTTTCCTCTTCACTTCCCCCCCTCCCATACATCTAGTGTATCTGGAGTGAGATAATACAAATGTTTACCACTTGTCCAAAAAGAACTTGTCTCTCTGCTATTGTTAGTTTCCACAAGGTACTACTAAAATTTTGAATGAACCATTTGCAGCATTTTTTGCATTGTTTTTTGCAGTCCAGTCCTCTCAGTAGCATTTGAAAACCGCAGTACAAAAGCAGAATCCCCACAGTATATCCTAATGGTGGACATACTTTTGGTTTGACTTCAGCAAACTGTGACCTGCAAGGGAATTCAATCTGGCAAGCCTTCATTTCAGATGTAGTGCCAAGACAAAAAAGGCAGAGGTGCTACCAAAGAAAAAGCTTTTCTTGAGCTGTAGAAAAGATAAATATGTGCATTTGTAATGTACCCTTATCCTTTGTTTAGCGTTTGTCTGGAGTCAGGAAGAACCGCAGAACATGGGTCCATGGTCCTTTGTGTCACCACGGTTTGAAAAGCAGCTGGGAGTTAAGGTAAGATGTCCCCATGGTGTTTAATTTTTTAAAATGAAGTTTGAAGTTCTCCTTGAATGCAAAATTCTGTGATGCTTGCACAAAAAAATGGTCCTGATGCCTAAACCAAATGTGTGCTCTAATTTAAGCTACCTACAGTCTTTATAGCACCATTTAGTGGTGATGAGCAGGACTGGAGCTTTCTTTTACCAGGTGTTTAGTCTAAGTAGGCAGAATGATGAAAGATCCCAGGTAGGAAACACAATGCTCGAAGTGAGAAGGAGGAGAATCCAAAGCTGCTGTTTGCTCTGGCAGATCGTGCACTATAATATTCTTGACATTGTGCACTAGAATGTTCTTGGAGCCATGATCTTTGAGGGATGGAGGATAACTTCCAGCATTACTGCCAGCTGGAACTGCCCAGCATCTGACAGTAGATATCAACGTGGCATCAGAGGCCCTCAAGACATGATCCTATGCTTGTGCTTCATTAATCATTTCCTCCTGACTCAAATTTCAGCTCCGTCTTGTGAGTAGACCTCCTCTACCAGCCCCAGCAGTTGGCATTGGAACCCTGCACCACCAGCAGCAGGAAGACATTCTTACCAACACATTTATCTAAGTTTGCAACGGACAGACTAGTCCTGCTGTCAGTCGTGTTTGGTGTCTCCTCCTATGAAGAAGAACAAAAGCCAGACCCTTAAGACTCTCAGTTCTCTGAAACGGGAAAGAAGAATGGAACAAGTACTGTAATGATAAAGCGATTTTTTCATGTATTGGAATACCTAAAGATGAGAGGTGATGCCTGTTACTCTAGATACTTCTTGTTCTTTTGTAGTATTTTCTAAAGAATAACTTTTTAAAGCTAAAACCAACCAACCAAACCCCCCGAAAACCAAAAAAATAGAGCAGTCCAGGGGCAGATAGGTGAGGTGGCTGTAAAATACCTGATACCACATTACTCACCTGCACTTGACAGGTCCCTGGGATGGTGCATATGTGGAAACAGTTTCTGTTTCTGTTTCCACAGAATTGTTAGTGCTGTTTAGTTGAATATACCCCCATGCCTGGGGATGAACCAGTTCTATAGCAGAGTGTTGTGGATTTTTGTCATTTCTTTTCCTATGGGCCAGGAATGAAATCTATTGCAGCTATTGGTGCTTTTCTCAACACATGAGCTGTTAAAGCAAGATTCCTGGGGGGATTACAGGTTGGCTTGTGAAGGCTTCAGGCACCACTGTCTCTCTCGCAGGGAGAACTGGTGCTTTCACATGAAACTCGCAGGGCAAAAGGCATGCTGCGGGGACCGTGCCATATTTTAAAACCCTATTTTGTAGAGGCCAAACCAGTTTCTAGAGGCTAGCCTGTAGAGTGACACTGACTCCTACCTGGGAATCTTCTCAGTGTCGCTTTTCTGGTCTTGTTTTTTTTGGTTAGGTTTTGGTTTTTTAAACCCCAAGATTTGTCCTCATCTGGAGTCCTGTTGGGAGGTTCCCGAGTAAAAATTCTTCTTTGCACTGTAGGCATCACAGAATTTGTCTTGAAAAAAATGTGTTAATGAAACAGGTTATAGAAGAAACTGGACATAAGCCGGCAATGTGCGCTTGCAGCCCAGAAGCCAATGGTGTCCTGGGCTGCATCACAAGGAGCGTGGGCAGCAGGTCAGGGAGGTGATTCTGCCCCTCTGCTCCGCTCTGGTGAGACCCCACCTGCAGTGCTGGTCCAGCTCTGGGGTCCTCAGCACAGGACACACATGGACCTGTTNACCAGGACAGATTCAGACCAGACAAAAGGAAGAAATTTTTTACACTGAGGGTGGTGAAACCCTGGCCCAGGTTTCCCAGAGAGGTGGTGGATGCCCCATCCCTGGAGACATCCCAGGCCAGGCTGGACGGGGCTCTGAGCAACCTGATCTGGTGAAGATGTCCCTGCTCATGGCACGGGTGGGACTGGATGAGCTTTGAAGGTCCCTTCTAACCCAAACTGTTCTGTGATTCCATAAAAGGAACAGCAGCAAATGACAAAACATGAGAGTGATCAGCCAGGTTTTCTGAAGGAACTCAAACAGATACCTGTATCCAAGCCATTTGAAGAAGTTCCCAAAATGCACCTTTGCTCCAGAAACAGGACAAGGTGAGCAGGAGAGGGCAGTGACTAAATGGAGTTCAGCTTTTGCCCTCACAAGCAAGGAGTGACCACGGGTCTTCCCATTCTCGCACATTCTCCTGAGGGTCCTGAGAAGGTTTCTGTATCCCATCTTCTTCCACCAAGTGCGATTTCTTCCTCCCTCCGCAGTATGTGAAAGCTCTGTGCCCGTTTAGAGGACTAATGTAAGCCTCAACCAGAGTTCCACAAGCGATCTGTTAGGGCTCCCTAAAGGCTTTGTGACATTACTATTCTTTCCCTTCTGCTTGTGTGACTATTTCATCTCAATATGTTTGGAAGAAATGCCAAAACATCTTTTGCCAGCTTGTTCCAAAACTGCCCCCTGCTCCCAACTGCAGAGACATTTCTATAGCCAAACGCTCCACACCCCAGCAGTCCACATCCAGCTCCTGGCACCGCAGCTCCCTGAGGGAAGGTTTCGGCACCGCTGTCACAGAACCAAACAGAATCACAGAATTTCAGGGATTAGAAGGGACCTCAAAGATCATCCAGTCCAATTCCCCCGCTGGAGCACGAACACCCAGATGAGGTTACACAGGAAGGTGTCCAGGTGGGTTTGAATGTCATTAAGGTAAAATACCAAAGTATGCTTCAGAGCTGCTTTTTGAATGTCTGCAGAGAAGGAGACTCCACAACCTCCCTGGGCAGCCTGTTCCAGTGTCTGTCACCCTCATGGAGAAGAAGTTTCTTCTCACATTTAAGTGGAACCTCCTGTGTTCCAGTTTATACCCATTGCCCCTTGTCCTATCATTGGTTGTCACCAAGAAGAGCCTGGCTCCATCCTCCTGACACTCACCCTTTATATATTTATAACCATTAATGAGATCACTGCTCAGTCTCCTCCAAGCTCAAGAGCCCCAGCTCCCTCAGCCTTTCCTCACACAGGAGATGCTCCACTCCCTTCAGCATCTTTGTTGCCCTGCGCTGGACTCTCTCCAGCAGTTCCCTGTCCTTCTGGAACTGAGGGGCCCAGAACTGGACACAATATTCCAGATGCGGTCTCACCAGGGCAGAGCAGAGGGGAAGGAGAACCTCTCTCGACCTACTAACCACACATGAATTCATTACCTCTATATGACCCAGAAGTAACCTCTGTAATCTTTGTTCTGCTTCACATGACTTCCATCACAGCGAGATGAAATCATGTTTGCTCTTACAAACTCCACTGCTTCTTATGCATTCTGAACAGTTTTATCAAGACATGTTCCAGTTTAAATTTCTGCCCTGGGATTTCCAATAAATTCTTGCCATGGTCCCTGGGCACTAGACTCTTCCAGGTTGAAATTGCCTTTCCTGAGAACAGCTGGTGCTCTGCTTGTCCTTCTTGGTGGTTTTAACCCTGAATATTATAAAGTAACAGCAGCTGCTCTTTCACAGGGATATAGTTACATTTTGTTTGGATATAATACTTGGGGTGTTTACTTTAGTTTGTTAGATATTTTGTCCAAACAGGCACTTGGGTCATGCTCGGTACTTTTTGTACAATTTCTTTCCCAATGCTCTGCTCCGAAAGACCTTCTACATCGATAACTAGAAAAAGGAGGCCGCAGAGTAACGTGGCTTTGGCTGCAGCTGTGGTGAAAAAGGTTGTGGAGCACAATCATCAGCCTTGACTCCAAGCTGATTACGTAAAACCATTTTTTTTTTTCACTATGAGAATACAAACAAGGGAAGAACAGACTCCGTACATTGAGTTTCACGTGGCCTGAACCTGACCTTGCTGCGCATGGCTCCCACACAGCCTGTGCAGGTTTGGTTACCTAACCAAGGAAAGAATGCAAGCAGAAGTGAAGCTTTCTGTGCTGTTAGACAGCAAAAAGCTACATGGAAAGAGAGGAAGTGTTACAGCACTTGTGAGTTGTGGTGTGTATGGGATTTTCAGAGAGAAGTGCAAGACTAGAAGAAAAAAGTAAAGACGTTGAAGAAATGAGATGTTGAGCATTTCATTAAAAACAGCAGTGTCACGTCCTGCGAACACAGCAGGGGAGAAGTGACTCAGATTTGCTGATTCCTTTGGGTGGAATTAGGTGAGTCAGCACTCGAGGTCTGTAAATACACAATATTTATTAAAGCAAAGATGTGCAAAAACTCTCACCAGGTGTGGGGCTTCTGCCCTGCATTATGAGAAAGAGATCACCTCTCCGGGATTCTGCAATGATCCTTAACTCTGGGATATACCAAGTTTCTAATAGGTCACCTGCCGCAGTGGAACTATTGATTATTTGGGAACAATTCAACAGGGGCTCTCTCGTCATATCATGATTTGGGGTGACGTTCCTATGCTTTTGACTGGACCAACACATGATTTCCCCAGTCGGAAGTTTAGATGGAAAATTCATACAATTTGGAGCGCTCACTGCCCATTGAATTGCTGTCCCATCAGGGAGCTCAGAAGTGGAGAAGGGCGGTCGGGGTTAAAACAGTTGTTTCAAAGACCAGGCCCATTCATATCTCATTTGGTTAATAAGGTGACTTTCCCCTGGTTTGTCAGGGATATGTATACATGGATCTGCATTCCAATATATGTTGTATTCATGCTCAAAATAACCACCTCCAGAGGGGGAATCCCACCATGGCACTATGGTGCAAGGAACGGGAACTGAGGTAACATCATGTGACGGATAACAAGTTTGGTTCCCCAACTCTCCCCAAGTAGCATCGCTCGGGAGTTGATAAAGAGCTTTTGAGTGTTCAGTCCACGTCTCATTACTTTCCCACAGCTGTCCCTCTTTCTGTTCAAGAAAAGGGGACTCAATTATTCCCCATGTGGTGTTTCCCTGTGTGATTAAGGTTTTTCAACTCATTTTTCCTATATTTTTGTAAGATTCAAACCAACCATTGTAAATTTAAGTCCTTCTGCTAACAAACTGTCCCCTGGTCTGTCTGGTTCCAAAGATGCACAAACCCTTGTATGAATTCACAGGCTAAATTTGATACATTCTGGTTACACACTGGCAAAAAGTGTGTTAGTCCCATACAACATATGAATATACATTTGTCCCACGCCAATTTTCAATTATAAAAGAGAATATTAAAAAAAAAAAATTCCCAAACAGATTAAAATAACACTAAAAGGCCAACATAGAATCATTTCAGTTGGAAGAGACCCTCAGGATCATAGAGTCCAACCATAACCCAACCTAACTCTTAACATGCTCAATATTGGAGTAAATTAGTAATTCATATGGTTTACATACACTCAGTAAACTGATTTCATGATCTACATTTGTTAATGTTTTTTTCAGAGCATTTAAAAATCAACTTTTACTCTATTCCAATAGTTTCTATGAAAAGTACAAACTTCCCCCACTCACTTTAATGATCACTTTAAATTTTAATGCCAAATCCGACTGTCCTCCTACTGACCAATTCAATTGATACAGTAACTAGTAAGATTATTACATACATTTGGAAGTACACAGATTTACTTTTCTTGTCAAAAGTACATATACTTCCAAGTTTTGCAGGCACACCTTTATCAAGCACGGAGTAAGCGAAAAGGGTGGGGAATCACTGCTCTTCACAGCATAAATAAACCAGGACCAAAAAAAAAAAAAAAAAAAGTTTTCTACCAGTACAGCAGTGGGAGGCTGAATTTAGGCTAGAATGAAAAAGAACTCTTCCTGGTGTACGCCGTATCTCCCTAGGCAGTTCTTCCCTGGAAGAATTACGGGGTTTGACAGACAAAACCGCATCTCGAGTACACGGCTCCGATTCGGAGTGAGAAGAGGAGAAGATATTTCCCCCCCCTTACGGACAAAACGAAATAAAATAACGAGTTTCGGCGGCGCGAAGGGGGCCCGTTGGGAAAAGCCCCTCACGGCGCGCAGAGCATTCTGGGAGCGCGGCGGCCCGCGGGTCCTCCGCCGCTGTGGCTGCCCGCGGACAGCCTGATCCGGCCCGTGGCGGCGATTATTCACCCTTGCCGCGGATCCCGTTCCCCTCGCCTCGAGGGAAGGAGAGTGGGGCGGCGCTCAGTGAGCCTTTAGCGGGGAACGGTATCGCTTTATCCCCGCCGCGTCGGTAACGCCGTCCCCTCCGGGTAGGGATAGTCGTCCTAAGCGATGCCTGAGCGCAAGGCGGTGGGGTCCTGCGGCCGGCGTCACGTGACGGTGCCGGCCGGCGGAGGGAGCGGCGGTGACAGCGGCTGAGGCGCCGGTCCCGCCGCCATGGGCAGTGAGTACGGACCGGGGCGGGGGGGCGGCCCGGGGAGCCCGCTGGGACCCAGAGGCAGCGGCCTGGGGTGAGGGGGTCGCTGCCGGTGTGAGGGCACGACGTGACCGGTCGCTGGCCGGGCGGGCTGAGGCGGCCGCGTGGCTGAGGGGCCGCCCTGGGGAGGCGGCGGCAGCGGGAAAGCCCCAGCCGGGCAGGGTTCCGTGCTACCGGGCACAGGGTGAGACCAGCCACCGCTTTGTGGTGTTTTGGTTTTATTTTTGTCTTTTTCTCCCTCTCTGGGCTTAATATTTTAACACGGAAGCCGCGCTGCTTTCTGTGGAGCAAGATGTGCCAGGAGAGGTTCAGGTTGGACATGAGGAAAAGGTTCTTCCCCCAGAGGGTGCTGGACACTGGAACAGGCTCCCCAGGGAGGTGTCACGGCCCCAAGCCTGACAGTGTTCAAGAAGAGACTGGAGAACACCCTCAGACACACGGTGTGAACTGTGGGGTTGTCCTGTGCAGGGACAGGAGTTGGACTCCATGATCCTTGTGGGTCCCTTCCACCTCAGGACATTCTGTGATTCTGTGCATCTTCTGATGAGCTGTCTGAGGGCTTGGAATAAAGGACAAATGTCTTACAGCAAAGTGTAAAATAAACATGGCATTTTGACTAAAATGTTGCTTAAACTGGCTTGCAGTGTAATAAATACATTTTCTTTGAAGAGGTACTGATGATTGTTTCCTGTGGTTTTCTAAATACATCAGGGCTGGGAATAATGCACGAGATTTGGAGGACAAACTCCCCACCAAGTATATGTGCTTTTTTTTTTTTTTTTTTCCCCAGACAAAAGAGCTCAAACTGTTGAGCTTTTCTGCATTTTTGAAGGAGAAACTGTGAAGAGAGATGTATTGAAAGTTAAAATAAAACCCCCTGAAGTTCTTATCAGAATATGTGTTGCAGTGATTTAAATTACGATTTCTAAACATATTTTAGTACTTGAATTATTTTCTCAGGTAAATATTTCTGTAAAACATAAGCTATTAATCTCCATATGGATACTTTTTTATGTCATTGTCCTTTGCTTTTGTGTTCAACTGGCACAGACTGATACTAGGTCATTTATTTTTAGAAGGAATACAATTTAGTTCACTTCTGGTGATATATACGGTGCTGCTTCTCACTTAAAATGATTCCAGCCGTGGAAAAAAAGATGGGCCAGATCTGGTTAGAACAAGAATTCTCTTTTCTCTTTTACATCTTTTGCCCTGTTTTCAGCTGTTTTAGGAAGAGAGCATCAGTTTTCAGACATTGAGTTAAAGTGTGTGTTGGTGAAATAATTAACTTGGGAAGTGTTACACTTCATTTTCCCCCATAGAAGCTAAATATAAAGTTATATTAAGTTTTATAAGTTCATAAAGGTTCATTAACATATTTTTATCTCTTTTTGTGTGTGTTTGTTTTTCTGGAACAGTAAAATTTTTAGAAGTTATTAAGCCATTCTGTGCAGTGTTACCCGAAATCCAGAAACCGGAAAGAAAAGTGAGTGCCACATTATGTTTGTATTTTTATTAGTTCACAGACAGGGGAACATCCTGATATTCAGGTCCACACTCTGATATAAATACAGAGAGTGGGCCTTAAAGTACGATGTATTCTTTAGAGGAGGGGGAATCCATATTAAGGTGAAAGATTATTATGATGATCAGTTCTTAACATCCTTCTGATAAGTTGTTCCACTTGGTAATGATACTCACTATTTTTTAAGTCTCATCTCTAGACTAAGTTTATTTAGTTTCAACTCAATATAATTGGATCTGGTTTAATATACTAGAACAGAGTTTTCAAGCTTGTCTTTGTGGATACCAGTGTTGGCTTTGCGTACTGGTCACAACTGTGGGCTTTGTGCTGGCTTATATATTACTTAGTGAAGGCTTGTGCTGTAACTCAGGAACCACGAATTCACTTCTTCCTTTCCCACAAAATATTTTCTACTGCCATAGCTGTGATTCACCTTGACAAAGTAGGAAAGTGATCTGTGATATAGTTCAGATAATTGCTTCCTGTTCACCTTCTGCATGTGACACTTTTCTTCCTTCTGAAATCAGTGAACTGAGTTCACTTACAGTTGATCTTTCTATTCCTCGAGCCCTGGAAGCACCTCTCATTTCTTGGCACACTTTCTAGATGAAAATTTGTTAATTTCTGCAGATCAAAAAGAGATGTGCCCTGTCAAAAAACAACAACACACCAAACCACAACAAACCACCATTTTTTACTTCCAAAATTCAAGCACATATCACCTAGGTGACAAAAGTTCTAATTAGAGTAACAAATTTAGCTAATATTCATTGTCATGACTGACATGAAAATTCTTTCAGGGTTAAATGTTGATTATTATATTCTTAAAAGGAAACACATAGCCGGGAATATGATACCATCCGAAAGAATCCTCTTTTATTGGTGAGAGGTTCCCAAATGTTAGGACTGGATGCAGAGATGTTTGTGCCAGTAACCATAGCTGACCCTGCTGGATTGAGTTGAGAAGATACACTAAAAACTGCTTAGTCCCCTCTGGGATTGATTTTTAAAACGATTGGGATTCATCTCCTGGCTCTTTGCTCCATCTGTCTTTTCATGTTGCTTTCCAACATCTTTCCCTCTTGGAACAGGTTTCCGAACAAGTTATTTAGGTCAGATGAAGGCATCTTCAGAGCAGGAATCTCCAGAGGCAGATGCTGAGATTTGGATGCACCAGATGTAGGTGGAAGGTACCCATCTCTGTTTCTGCAGCTGTGAAACTGGGTGTGATCTTCTGGTGCTGGTTTGTGGCGTATCTCTGATTAGCCGGTTACATCCCATCATCCATCACATTTTTATCTACTGAAGTGGATGGGAAGAGGAAGCAAAGACAAACCTACAGATATTGATTTTTAAAAAAAATTTTTAATTTTTTATTTTTTTTATTTATTTTGTTTTTACTCATCCCTTTCTATTTGCCAGAGAGGAAGAGGGGCTTGATCTGCCCATGTCCTCTATCAGCAGATGAAGGATGCCCAGAGGGGTGCCGAGATTCCTGTCCTTACTATTTGGGTCACTTTGTCTTTGTTTCTAACTAGGTCACTGCCTAGGCAATGACTGCCGCTTGCCAGATTTGTACAAATTTGAGGTGAAAATATAATTGGGAACATTTTTCTTAGACCGAAGAGCCTTTTGACCATTGGAAGTTATGTTCCTTACTTTTGTGTAGTCTATCAAGTGACCCCGGTCATTCTATATAACTGTAATTTTTGGTTATTTATTGTTTTCTTGCAATCCGTCACTGGTAGACATCATTAGTAATGGTTGTAGTGTGTTTGTTAAAGCTGGGACAAGAAATGAGGATAAAAAAATATAATTCTATTTTTTTCTAAAATTGTATTGATTGTTAAGTGAAGATGAAGTTGGATTTAGTTGGGCTCTCATTGAATCATTTTGCTGTTATTGATAAGGGAAGGGGCTGCTTCTGGCACTAGGTAGTATTGCTTTTGTGTTTTGGCCAACTTGATTAACAGAAGCAGTTGCTGATTTTTGTAGTTAGTAGTATCAGTTCATATTCAGATTTTTCTGAGTAGAACACTGTTCAGAACACCAAGAAGGTGATGCTGAAGTCCCTCATTTTCACAAATTTTAAGAAAAATGTCAGAGGAATAAAATGTCCGATTGAATCTGATCAGATGATGAAATGTGCTGTCCCTGTGCTTGTTAGCATTTGTGGCTGGAATATTTTGGTACCAGTCTGTATCTTGCTGTTCCTGAGTGATGGATTCGGATCCTTCCTTTTTATTTTCTTTTTTTTTTTTCTTTTTGAATCACAGAGATTATTTTCCCGTGTGAATAACTGTGATTTGGGTGGTGCAGAATTTCTCTGGTGCTCACATTCACTGCAGTTACGGAGAGAGCCAGAGCAGTTGTAGAGTGTGAGTGATCCCTCAGAAGCCAAGATGAACTGTTGGGCTGCAGAGAGAATTTGGTTAAGCGTTTTTATTTTTAAAAGTCTGTACTTAATTGTAGAATTCAAACAGCACTTGGTAAAGTGGGTCAGCACTGTTTAAAGTCTAACACAAGACACTGTTTGGATTTATTTGCTGCTGTCACTATTTTCCTTTTTTTAACTTTGTACTGTAAGTATTTTTAGCATCTGGCCTCTTTTAATAGAGTGAGACAATATCAGTAAATAGAGCAAAATGATCCCAGTAATTTAATTTAAGTGAGTGTATGCTTTCACTTACAAAGATACAGAGTGCTTCTGGTTTTTCGTTTGCTTGAGAAGCTGTGCTAGTGCATCGGATTGTAGTTTCTTGTCTGCGAGTGTTCAGTACCTACAAAAACAGGCACTAATTCTTTTTCTTGTTACTTCTCTACAGGCAGATTCAGTGATTGGAGGCACAAAACTAATATTCCTGCCATCTCTCTCTTACACGTTAGTTCATGTCCCGTTTTAGTAGCTGCTCTACTCTTGCCTACAGTGACCACACTTACCCTAATGTTTACGGTCCATGGAGGAGAGGTGGGGACTTGAACCTAACACTGCGCTTCATCTCTCTGGTCTCTCCAAGTGAATTTATTTCTGTTTCACACTTTGAGTAATCCTCTGGTTCAAACTTACATCTTGCGATTCTTCTCTTCTTGCACCTGGCACTAGTTACAGTTGCCTCCAATGTTGTGACCCTGAGATTCTCTTTGTTGCATTATGGACTAATGATTGATCTGACATTCTTTTAAAAGTCATATATAATCTTTATCTATAAAAATAAGTCTTTAAAAATTATTTTGTTGTCTATGTCGTGAACATAATGGTGAATTTAAGCATCCTCTAACACTTTTTGAAGAACTTAATTCTAAATATATTGAATTGCTATCCAAATCTCACTCGTGGCTCTTCTGGTTTTTATCACTTGTCTTCACAGCAGTTAAATCTCTTTAAAAACTTTGTAGTGCTTTAGTTTAATGACTTCCAGCCTTACAAAAGAGTGACTCCAATCTGTTGAAGCCTAGAGCACTAATCACTGAAGATAAGGGTTTTTTGCATTCATCTTTCGTGTTTGTTCTGGTACGTCCATGTTTTCAGCCGTGCTGTTGCTTTTTTGTAAATAGCCACTGTAATAGAATAATACGTATAAAATATATTCTACCAATTGAATATCAGCTATCCTGTCTGCCAGATCCATGTAAGATTTCTTGGACTACACAGAAGCCCATGACTGTCTCTCTGTATAAAATCAGAAATCATATTAAAAATAAATTCTAAAGAGAAATGATGCTTTCTAGTTCAATATCTTAGCATTTAATTCTGAATGATAGAGCATTTAGTGCTAATGTGAGAGTACAATGAAAATTCTGCATACAAGAAGCACATTAATGTCTACAATGTGTTCTGTAGATCCAGTTCAGAGAGAAGGTACTATGGACGGCCATCACACTCTTCATTTTCTTAGTATGCTGCCAGGTAGGTGTTGATGTTTTCTCTGTTTTGGAAAATGTGCATTCTGTATATGTAAAATAAAATCTTAAAAGAGTGAGAAGTTCTTGTTTCATGTTGACCTACCAGTTTCAGTTACGTGTTTTTCTGGTTAAGTAAAAGAAACGTGATTCTCTGAAATAGTCTTTATTACTGTTTGTATATCTGTTCAGAAACTTAATGCTTTCTATTTAGTCTAAAATACATGTTTTTTCTTGTTATCTGAAAGCTCCTATTGAATCAGTGAGAACAGGAGCTGAGGGGAGACCTTCTTGCTCTTTCCAACTGCCTGAAAGGAGCTTGGAGCATGGAGGGGGTTGGTCTCTTCTCGCAAGTAACAAGTGATAGGGCAAGAGGAAATGGCCTCAAGTTGTGCCAGGGGAGGTTCAGATTGGATATTAAGAAAAATTTCTTCTTGGAGAGGGTCGTCAGGCATCGGAACAGGCTGCCCAGGGCAGTGGTGGAGTCACCATCCCTTGAGGGGTTTAAAAGGTGTTTAGACAAGGTTCTTAGGGACATGGTTTAGTGTTAGATTTAGGTTATGGTTGGAGTCATTGATCCTAAAGGTCTCTTCCAACCGAAATGATTCTAGAATGATGATGTTCACCCTTGGCTTCAGGGTGAACAGCCAAGCTAATTATTCATTGGGTAGTATAAACAAACTGAGCAATTTTCTGCATTCTTTACTCTCTGTTGGTAGCTACATTTAAATTTTAGTAGTGACAAGTCTGAAAGTGAAATAGAACAGTTTTTACCCGTTTCCTCTTGAACAAGCCGAGGGATTGTAAAGATTGCAGGAAAATGTTCTTCTGAGGTTTTTAAGTTGACATTTAGAACTTGTTTTTGTGAGTATACTGACAAAGACATTGACTAAAACTCCTCCAAAATACGGGTCTTTGTAAACATTTACATGATCTTTATTACTCACAGTTGCAGGAGTTCCTAGAATCTGTACTGGGGTTGCAAACAGATAGTGTTTTGTTTTTTTTTTAAAGAATGTGTAGATATTGCAGAAAATGAGAATCCGTGTATTGTATGAACCATATTATTTTACAACTTTTATACCTCTTAGAACATCTAAAATGAGCTGTACATCTTGAAAATCAGGCTTTTAAGGTTACATTTATCAACTTGAACTCATTGTAGTCAGATTTGGGAGCAGTAGTTTAAGAATCTTTCTTTGTAACAGTGAAGTGCTGCTGAAAAGCTAAAACTCAACTCTCAAACCTACGTTTTCTTTTGGGAGGAGGAGGTGGGAATGACAGTAGAGATAGAAGAACGTGTAGTTTATCCACATTTCCTCGCTGCTGGATAGATGCGTAACTAAGATTTTGAAACTATACAAAAGATTATAGTAATTGAGTAGAAAATCAGGTGGTGCA
Organism: Pampusana beccarii; assembly: GCA_013399365.1. Taxonomy (NCBI): domain Eukaryota; kingdom Metazoa; phylum Chordata; class Aves; order Columbiformes; family Columbidae; genus Pampusana; species Pampusana beccarii. The sequence goes on along the minus strand of VWYH01005525.1, from coordinate 428,014 downwards.
GACCAGAGTTTTCAGGAATTCATTTAGAAGATTGACTGGATCCCTATTCTACTGGTTTTGTGATGGAGAAGATTTTCCAAGAGCTCAAAATCCCTCAGAATTGACATATAGAATATTGTAGTTTTTTTATAAGCTTGGCTAACTTTAACAGTTCCATATGGGATGTTTTAGAACCCAGCTGTAGATTTTGAACATGCTGTAGGAAAATATTTACATTGTAGTTTATGTTATGTCTTTAATTTGTACTGAAATACAATACAATGTTTAGGAGTGTTTAAAAAAACATAACCCCCCCTGCTTTCATCTATCTTCTCAAAGATGTTTTGCTGCACTTTGCTCCTCTTTTTGACTAGAAATTACTGCAAAAAATGTAGCAAAATAAATAATTGAATATCATGTAATGTTTTTTCCCCTTTCTGTTAATGATTTAGGGTGGTTAGCTTATTTTTTAATGTTTTTTTTCTGTTCTTTTGAGGGGTTGTAGTACTCCCTAACTGCATATGGCAGGCATTTACATCTTCAGCTTCAGTAATCTGGTTTATCTGCACTGACTCTTCTTTCTAGGGCTTTCTTCTTTTTCCAGTAGAAAGATCTTAGTTTAGTCCTCTGAGTCATACCCCAGTTGGAGGATTAAAATAGATGGTGTCAGTTGCTCTGGTTTAATAAAAAAAAAAGTTGGAATAAATGTTATTAAACAGTGCAACAGCTGAATCATTATACATTAAGAATTTTGCATTAATGCATGGCTGCTTTGTGTCTGTGTTTAATGCCGCTGTGTGATTTGACAGATACCTTTGTTTGGAATCATGTCGTCAGATTCTGCAGATCCTTTCTATTGGATGCGAGTCATTCTTGCGTCAAACAGAGGTTAGTAGATTATTCCTTTCTCTGTTTTGTATCAGTATAACCAGGAGAAAAAGGGTTGGCTGTTCAATTTCATACAACTCAGATGTCACATTGAAATACTTTGTCAAGTTCGTAACACTGATGTAATTAAAACTGACTGATACTTAAGGAGTACTTCATCTTAGGAATGGGGTTTCCTTTCACATGCAGATGAGATTGATCTTGCTTGTCAAGTTTTGGGATGATTCTGTTTTGAATTTTAGAGCAGTCTCTTTCTGATTAACTGAACTTCCTATCTTTCTGATAGGAAGTCCTTTCCCCCACCACTTCTGAACAGCACTAACAGGCAGTATCAGAGCACTGAGTAGAAAATACCTTATATCTACAAGTCAGTTACACCCCATAATATTTTGGTAACATTATGGGTGAATAATTTGTAGGTGAGAAAGCTGCGGGCAAAGATCATTAGGCTAATAGTTTAGCAAAGCTGAAGTAACTTATTTGAGAATATACAAGTGGATCCCAACCAAATGCATAAGAAGACTTTAAAGTAATACAAGAAGTTTAAAATTTAAGACGGGTGACCTGGCATGCATGAGTCTAAATGAGGACACTGACCTCATCTGTATCTTGGAAAATTGGTTGTAAGAAAATCAGTGGAACCCTCTAATGTGAAGGTACAAATTATTTAGGAATGGCAAATTTTGTCACAGTAGTGAAGATAACAAATCAAGGTAAATACGTTATCTGTTTCAAACTCTACTGCAGAAGTTGCATATCTAATTCATGTCTCGCTAGCAGCGTATGATACCAAAGATGCTATCTGCTACCCAGACAGCAGGGTGACAGTGGCCGAGGAAAGACTAGAGAGACTGCAAAGTCAATAAAAAGCAGGAGTGGAAAGTTAATTTTCATCTAAGTCAACTGACTAGGTGTCATTGGAGGATGTGAGGTAAAGCTAAAGTTTCTGACATCCTCATTTTCTTGCTGTTGGATAAGTAGAAGTTTCCAAGAGAGAGGACATAATATTTAACACGGACATAACATTTAATGTATTTAACTGAACAGTGTGTAGACTCTAGGATGCGAGTATGAAAGAACCACATAATAATAATGACTTTAATGCTTTCACATGTTACATTTTAGTATCAGGGAAAACACTAACAAAAATATGAAAAAAATCATAGTGCAATAATGCTTAAAATTTTTAAAAATTAGAACCGAAATGAGCGCTCTGGTAGTTAGGCAGAAATGAAGACTCCAGACAATCGGGGTGGTGCTCCAAAACCATTTCTAAATTCAGATTACTTACGCTGTGGTGTAACCGGGCAAGCAGCTAAACAGCACACGCAGCCGTTCGCTCACCACTCCCCAGTGGGATAAGGGAGAGGATTGGGGAAAAAGGTAAACCTCAATGGTTAAGATAAAGGCAGTTTAGTAGAACAGAAGGGGGAAATAATAATATTAATATTATTATTCATAATAATATATAAAACAAGTGATGGACAATGCAGTTGCTCACCACCCATTAGCGATGCCCTCTTCCTGAGTATCGGTTCCTCCAGCCACCTTCCCCAAAGGATATACTGAGTATATATACCATCAGATGGTATGGAATATCCCTTTGGCCAGTTTGGGTCAGCTGTCCCAGCTTCTTGGGCACCTGGCGTGACATGAGAAGCTGAGAAGTCTGTGACTGCTTTAACGACAGCTAAAACATCAGTGTGTTATCAGCATTGTTCCCATCCTAAATCCAAAACACAGCACTACACCTTTAGGAAGAAATTTAACTCTTTCCCAGCTGAAACTGGGACAACTTCTTAAAGGCTCTCCAGGAAATAAAGCTATTGTGGGATAAGAAGGAAGATCTCATAGCTGAAGAACTGGTTGGAAAGATCAGAAGATACGTCTACAAAATCTCTAAGGTGCCACAAAATGAATATTGCACACAGTTCTGATCTGCCATGCCATGAAGGATATAGTGGAACTGAAAAAAAACACTCAGGCAAAGGCACCAGGAAAAATCCCAGGTAGAAATTAATCTATAGAAAGAGATCTTAAAAAAAAATAAGGTTTTTTTGCCATGAAATTTGCATATCCCGAATGTCTTTTAAGTCTTCATCTCTGGAAAAAGAAGAGGGAAGGGAAGGGAAGGGAAGGGTAGGGAAGGGAAGGGAAGGGAAGGGTAGGGAAGGGAAGGGAAGGGAAGGGTAGGGAAGGGAAGGGAAGGGAAGGGCAGTCACTTTTTCCTTGTGCTGTAAGAGGGAAGAGGCAGCTAACAGTCTTATTAAGCAGCACATGCAACTTGAAGTTTCTGAACAAATTACTGGCAGAACTTGCCAGAAGCAGTTTCTGAATAAGTGACCGATGTGTGGGAAAAGGGGAATACAGAATAAGAGCTCCACCGAAGAAGGGGCCCCTGCAGAGCTGGGGTGTGAGGATGGATAAACTTTGAGGCGCATCACCTATGGATTTACTAGATATGCTAGATTTAGGTTATGGTTGGACTTGGTGATCTTAAAGGTCTCTTCCAACCAAAATAATTAGATGATTCTATACAGTTTCTACGTGTTTTCATCTTCCATATGACCTTACAGATCGTGCTGCTTCTGTCACTGATCCTTGTTGAGACTTTAGAAGTCTGCTGTGGCTAAATAGGTTTTTATTAATAATTTTCTTAGTAATTTTGTGATGGAACACTACTGTACTACATGGGAGAGCAGAGTTACACTTAAATATATAGAACAGAAAAGAATTGTAAGCTGATTCTCTTTTGAATCTTCCTGGTGGATATTGTGACTTACTGTCAGAAAAAATGTACATTATTATGTCCCTTGAGTGACCATGTAAAAGAAGGTGAAAAAGTAATTTGATCTGGCTTAATTGAATGTTAAACTTGGAAAATGTGCCCTTACTCAAACTTGTTTTCTTTAAGGTTCCAGCTTGGGAAATGTGGAGAATTTGATCCCTTGGTAGTTCAATTTTTAAAATTTTTTATCCAGATTTTCAACATTTTATTTTTTTAAGCTTTCAACATCTTTGGATAGGAGAAAAATTTTTGTATTAGCCAAAGGACAAATTAAATTTTAAAAAGTAATCTTTTTGGAGCAGCAGCATTGTAAAAAGATTATGTGGAAGAGTGTTTCTCTATTGAGATGGGAGAGTATATTGCACAGGCAAGAGGTGGGCTGTTTTCCTGAGTTTAATTGCTCTGTGTACGTTCAGTTCTGCATTATAATATAATTCAACCAGGTGTCAATGCTTGAACAAGACCTTGCTGAGAATATTTCTAAATGAGAGCATCAAGTGGTAGTTCTGGTGTTACAGGCGCATCGGTCTGAGGATACAAGCAAAGGGAGCGATGCCCTGGTTTGTATTACACCAAATGAAGTGATTGGGAGGGAAAACCAGGCAGGTTTTTTGGAATATCCACCTATGTGGTGCAGCGGGTAGCGTTTTATGAAGTTGTATCACCCTGTTCGAGTTGCGAACAGTTGGAAGGTGACACCTCAGTGACATTGTGCCAGTAGGTGAGTTGGTAGAATAGAGCATCTTAATGACGTTGGCTTTTTTTGTTAAGAACTTGTTTAACCCTAAACTTCTGTGCTCTTAACTAGAGTCAGTGATTCCGAGAGTGGCATTATCAGCCACTGTGGATCTGCAGCATCTTTTTTGTGTTCTTCCAAACTAAACTTTTGAAAAATGTGACAGCTGAAGCACTAACAGAGTAAACAACCAGGGACAAGACGCTTTCCAGTGAAAAGTTCCTTGATATTATATGCCAAAACGCCAGCTAGAGCCTGGTGAGCTTCATTGTGCATCGACTTTTAGTGTTGGCATGGTTTCACAAAATTATTTAGAATTAAAAATTATGTAGGTTTCTCACGTTGCCGTCAAAATGAGATTTTAACGCAACGCCTTTCTTTTGTGAGGAGATCAGTCTTTGTTTTGATCATACCTGTACTGGAATATACATCTTTGAGGGGTTATGAAAAGTCTTCCTTATAGGTCAGAAACCTTTCACCAGCCCTGATACCCTCCGAGTCTAATTCTTTAGGGGAGATGCTTGAATGGCAATTATGTTAATTTTTCTTCCTGTTTAGGTACTTTGATGGAATTAGGTATCTCACCCATTGTGACATCTGGTTTGATCATGCAGCTGCTGGCTGGGGCGAAGATCATTGAAGTTGGTGATACCCCAAAAGACAGAGCCTTGTTCAATGGAGCTCAGAAATGTAAGCGCTGTTCCAATTAAAATTCGTAAGCGTATTTTTATTCTTGGGAAAGCAGCCTGCCTAAGTGATACTACATATGAGATTTCTTTGGTAGGCGATTTCAGCAGATTTTTTTTTAAAGGATTTGCTTTCTCTCTTGTTTTAGTATTTGGGATGATTATTACCATTGGGCAAGCCATTGTGTATGTTATGACTGGAATGTATGGAGATCCTGCTGAAATGGGTGCTGGAATTTGTCTTCTTATTATAATTCAGGTTTGTAATGAGCTGTTTTGTGTGTAACTGAGACTGGTTAGATACAGTATAGCTGGAAGGAAGAATCTATATCTGATGGCCTTTTATTTATGTAAAAATCATCTGTCTACATATGAGAAATTTTAAGTATTCCATAAAGGAGGCGAAAGTTGGGATAGTTCATATCAAAAATGTTTCAGATAGGAGTGTTTGATTGGAAATAGAGGGATTGGTAGACTTCGAACACAGGAGCTGCTGCTCGGCGTTTGGACGTGAGAGGGCAGAAACGCTGCATGAATGATATTTAGATGAAAAACTTCGTGATCGCTCTCCAGCATGATGGAAATACTGGAGCGGGGAATGGATATGTAATTCCTGACTTGATTTATTCTTGTTTCCGCTCAGTTTTGTTTCTTTTCCCGCAGCTGTTTGTTGCTGGTTTGATTGTGTTGCTGTTAGATGAGTTGCTACAGAAAGGTTATGGTTTGGGGTCTGGTATTTCCCTCTTTATTGCCACCAATATCTGTGAAACCATTGTCTGGAAGGCTTTTAGTCCCACTACCATCAACACTGGCAGAGGTACGTGTGCAATTACAATTAATTACAACATGTTTCAGGGGGTGTGTACTGTACATAAACTATCAGATGTTAATTGGATGGCTGTTAAGAATGTTTAATGTACGATCATTAGTTTCTAAAGTCAATTGTCCAACATTGAAGATGAAAATGTTGTCTGACTTATGTGAAGACGAATAACTTACAAGTTTGCTTTTGCTGATCTGAATTGCAGTAGTTAAAATGGGACTCAAAGCCCCTTGACTGAAGATTTTTGCATTTCCAAACTGAAATAGTCTGGTTTTAACATAACTTAGTCCATAGAAACTGAGAAAATGAGAAATTCTCTGTGTTCAGAGGAGTTGTTTATGATCCAGTTGTTGGTGGTGGCTCTAGGATACTTTTGCAGTTGGTGCTTCCAAATGGCTTTAAGTTAGTTTGATGCTTCAGATCTCAGTCCTCAGCCAACATTTCACAACATCTGGTTGTCCCGAGACCCTGGAAGTACAGGTTCAGATACAGCCCGTTCGCATCAACAACTTAATGACTTTAATACATACATTTGAAATCCCGACCCGTGTTTTTAGTTTGCTTTCATTTTCACCCGATTTTCAGTAGTTCCGTCTATTGCATTTTATTACTGCTTTTCTAAAGCTATTTTTGTCTTTGTTTGTTATTTCTTCCTTCCAATCATCCTTCTGCCTCTGGAAAATTTAAAAAAGAGAGTATCCTTTCATGTGTTCATGTGTGTGACTTTGGTTTTTTTTTGTTTTCACCAGGAATAATATTTTGGTAGGTTATTCTACATTCTATACGCTAAAACAGAATCCTGTGCTGCGATATATTTCTTGTAACAGGATTTACGTCCTATTGTATCTAATTTCGTACGTGTCATTCTTAAAATTTCCAAAAGAAAGATACTTTTTTAAAAAAAGGTTTTCATTTACAGATTAAAATTTCTTTTACTTTTTTTGCTTCATGCAGGAACAGAGTTTGAGGGTGCCGTGATCGCATTATTTCATCTTCTGGCCACGCGAACCGACAAAGTCCGGGCTTTGCGGGAAGCTTTTTACCGACAGAATTTGCCCAATCTCATGAATCTGATTGCTACAGTATTTGTATTTGCTGTGGTCATATATTTTCAGGTAAAAGGAGGAATTCTTCATAGTAGCTCTGCAATTGCAAAGGTAGAATAGTGCACGGACCCTACACACTGCAATCACTGGGGCAAAATGCAAAAGTGCGGTTGGAGTAAGTGAAGGAGCTCAGCTTGGAGTGAGAAACTCTTTATTTCAGTATTGGTATTTCAATAATGTACCGCTGGGCAGTATGGCTGTGAAATTTTATAGCCAGATGTACTCAGTGCTGAAATCTCCCGTTCTATTCAATGCCAGACATGCTATGAGAGTAATTTTACTAAAAATGGATTCTGGAACTGCAGTGGTTGTATCATACAAATAATATATGTGATATTCGTAATCGACGTAAAATAATACTTTTGGACAGAGCTAGAGAACCTTGCTTATTTGAGGTGTGCATGATACAGATTTGTTCTAGAAAACAACCATGTAATGCATAGCTTATTGATTTTTCCCATGATTTTCTTGAAATACTTAGCCAGTGTTTCTTTTTAAATTTAAGTATGAAATGGCTACTAAAGGAGGATCCATTTGGTGATTTTATTTTTTCTTCTTTTTTTTTTGCATGTGTTTGGCTAAAATGGGATTTTTTTTTTTAAGCTATTGAGTCAGAGTGCTGGCAAAAAACTGAATTCTCTGGTTTTCAAATCCATGTGGCTTTTCTTGGGTCTACTCAGCTAGGAGCCCGGCCCAGCAAACAGGAGGCTGGTCTTACTACACAAAGTCTCCTGTTAAGTGGCTAATTAAGTTAAAAGCCATTAAAGGCTTTTACCAAACCCTATTCTGTAAAGTGTATTTCAGAGGAATATCATTTAGCAGATGAGAGGTAATGTTTGTGTAAAAAGAGTGTAAAACAACCAAACAGTAACTCTTACAGATCCTTAAAATTTGTAATCCAGACTGTAGCAGAAAACGTTTGTGTTTTACAGTCCCAGACCTTGTATTCCTCGTTTTTCCAGCAAGATCTCTGCGGTCAGGAGTAGTTTTTGGGCACACTGGGAATTCCATCTGTTTCGGAACTAAACGTGGTGCGTTTGTGTTCTTTCCTGTAGGGGTTTCGTGTTGATTTACCGATCAAGTCTGCCCGATACCGGGGGCAATACAGTAGTTATCCTATCAAGCTCTTTTATACCTCCAACATTCCCATCATCCTGCAATCGGCCTTAGTTTCCAACCTCTACGTCATTTCCCAGATGTTGTCTGTTCGTTTTAGCGGCAACTTCTTGGTGAACTTACTAGGACAGTGGGCAGTGAGTATTTTACCACTTTTTTTCCAGCCGCATAAAACTATTTGTATGTATTACTTCATTGTTAGACTTTGGTATTTAACCAGCAGAAAACTGGAATACTCGCTTTTTAATGTTTGTGTATAAAAGCTGTTTTAAACATTTAAGGTTAATTCCTCTAGAAATACAGGACAGGAACATGAGAAATAATGAATTGCCTGTTTGTTCCCCTCTCGTAGGACGTCAGTGGCGGTGGCCCTGCTCGCTCGTACCCGGTTGGTGGCCTGTGCTACTACTTGTCCCCTCCAGAATCCATGGGTGCAATATTTGACGATCCTGTCCATGTAATAGTTTATATCATATTTATGTTGGGATCCTGTGCGTTCTTCTCGAAGACTTGGATTGAAGTGTCTGGCTCATCGGCCAAAGATGTAGGTGTTCTGATAACGTGCCTAAATGTTTCCAAACACGGCCTCTGATTTAGAACTGAGTAGACAGTAACCGATCAGTGGTTGCTCTGACTAAATATCAGGTGACTATGAAACGTGGCAGAAGTTTCATAGAATTATGGGTTTTTTTGCAGGTTGCCAAGCAACTCAAAGAACAGCAAATGGTGATGAGAGGCCACAGAGATACCTCAATGGTTCACGAGCTCAACAGGTAAGGAGATGCTGGCTCCGGGCGCCGCTGTACCGGGCGGTTAAGCTGGGGAGGTGTCAGTTAGAACAGATATTCTCGGAAAATCTCCAACCTCTTTCCACTGCAAATACCAAGATTCTTCCCATCCCGCTGTTGCCTTTCCCAGTAATGCAGATGTTTATAGCAGTAGGTAAGAGATTTAACCTGTAGTGTCTTTAAGTGGCATAATGAGGGAATTTGGGTTGAATCGCTTCCGTGTTTGTAAAAGGAAGATACCTTGATTTTTACAGGTGTTTAATTTACCATTACTGAACTAAGATGATGCTACAAAAGCGGTATTTTACGCAGTATGCAAAGCCTGCAGATCTGTATTGAAAGGTAGCTTTATCCCTATATATTTAAGTCCAAGCAGTTATTCTTAGTCCTGTGGAGGTTACATAGCACTCATAGATATAAAACTGTTATACTATGAATTGAAAAGCTTCACCAGTGTTCGATTATTCACACAACTATCCTATGAGTGAACACTGATTTTAATTTCTACTTCGTGCCAATATGGGAGATAGTGTGAGCTAATGGCAGAGTTGCATTTGCAACGCTAAATTTCTTGCTCGATATTGTAGTCAGATGCTTTAGTAGTAGATGTATTGTTAGAATCCTCAGGTGAAAATTCGTGATTATGAATATTTCTCTTTTTTGTTGTTGTTGGTACAGGTATATCCCGACAGCAGCTGCGTTTGGTGGTTTGTGCATTGGGGCCCTTTCAGTATTGGCCGACTTTCTAGGGGCCATTGGGTCCGGCACTGGCATTCTGCTTGCGGTCACTATTATTTATCAGTATTTTGAAATATTTGTAAAAGAACAGGCTGAAGTTGGAGGAGTAGGTGCATTATTTTTCTAGATGTCCAAACAGTTCATGGTTTGTGTGAAAGGGAAAGTATTTTGACACTACGCATCATTTAGTCCAATAATGCTATTTTCTTTTTACTTGTTTTAAAGTGCTACATGTCCCATTACTGTGACGGGCATCGAGCAGTGCCTGCGTGCAGCGTTAGTACCAGCTGCCTTAAGGATAAAGTTTACATTATCTTGTTTAAGTATTATCTAGTGTTGCCTGTAATGCTGGAAACCAATTCATCTACCTTGCTGTTCAAACACTACAGTGAGATGGTAAAAATGTATCAGTTCGATATCAGTCAACATTTTTGCACACAGCATTAAAATGTTAAATTAATTTCCCCGTCCTTAATACGAATAAAAAAAAAAATAATCTGGGTTCAGATTGCCGTGTGCCGGTATTCCTGACAAATTTGTAGCCTGTATTTAATTTTTTAATACTTTTTTTTAACTTGCATTTCCCCCTCATTGAACTCAGCGCTCCTTATTCCTGTGTGTTGTCTCCACCCGGGCACCTTTCTCTGAGCTCTAAGGGTGGACACATAAAACATTTCCCCGGAGACTGATACTCATCTCACCCCTGAACCGGTTCTGTGGTGGATTCGCGGGGTCGGGGCCGTTTCTGTTTCTCTTGCGCGTGGTCGCTGCTGTCACGCCGGCCCCGTGGTTTTGTTTGAACCGCGTCCTCGAGAAAACCGCCACCGAAACCTCGCGTCCACTTTGCTTCTGTGAGTCTGAAGAACAAGGCCTGGTTGCTAAAGCTGTGTTCATAGAAGGGAAAGGGGAGGGGAACGAGATGTTCCCGCTGCAAATTTATTTATGTTGTCGCGCTTTACAGCGGCAATGTAACAACTGTAAACGTTAGACAATAAACTTATTTAATTAAGCTCTCTCCTGTGTCATATCTGTACAGAATGTGATTCATATGCAGGTTTTGATTATTTCTAACCTGCTGTTTTAGTGAGGTAGATCTGTAAGGCTCCTTTTTTTATCTTTATCCCTTCTTTTTCTAGAAATAAATTTTGATCTGTTTTTAGCAGCTTTAATTAAAAAACAAACAAAACCCAAAACAATTTCAAGGTTCTTCCCCTTAAAATCATTGAACTTTTCTGCTGAGCTTTAATCAATGACTTTTTCCCTTTGATTTTACCTTTTGATCTCTTCTGACTTCTTTCATGCTGAACTTAAAAGTAACTTTGCATTCTTTGTAAAGGTAAGGAAATCTTAAGCAAGCTTTCTGTTTCATTTCTAAGCAAGGTAAATCTTCCTAATTATGCATGCTCATCTAAACTTATTTCAGAGGCAAGATTTTGATATTTGCCTGTGTTTATGACAACTCTTGGATCCCAACCTTCAAGCAGTGGTGGTTCTTTACATAATTAGAAGCAGTTGACTGTGCACAGATACACTGAGGGTGTNCCGTGCTCCAAGCTCCTTTCAGGCAGTTCAGAGATCAGAAGGTCTCCCCTCAGCTCCTGTTCTCCAGCTGAACCCCCCAGCTCCCTCAGCCGCTCCCATCACACTTGTGCTCCAGACCCTTCCCCAGCTCCGTTCCCTTCTCTCAACTCACTTCAAGGGTTTCTTGGTGTGAGGGACCCAGAGTTCAACACAGGATTTGAGGTTCAGTCTCACCAGTGCCGAGTACAGGCGAAAAACATCTTCAGGTCTAAATCACACAAGTTCCTGATCCTGCAGGTTTAAATACTGCAGCTGTTGCTGCTCCTATTGCAGAAAATCACCCACAGTTGTTTCACAGGTGCTGCTTGTGCACGTGGCCAAGAGAAGTGGCTCTTCCTGCCGCCTTTCTCATTCTGAGCAGGTGCTGGTACAACACCAACTGCAGTTACTTAAGCATCTTCCTTACACTGAAACCTAAAGTGCAGTGATGAATACAATGAGAAGTGAGACATTCTGAAAATTAAACAACATTTTTATTATGATTATTCTGTCAAGGCTTGATAGACTGAGCAGTTAGAAGTCACTTGTCGGTTACATAATTCCAGATAAAAATATCAGAATCATTCCTACAAATACTTTTTTTTTTTCCCTCTACAAGTAAAGCAAAAGACCTTTATTACAAGAGGAGTTATACTTCTAAGCCATCTAAATTTGTCAGTTTTTAACTAAATTTCTCATTGTCCAGGTTTAGAACTTCATAAAAGGCACTTGGAGCGGTTTTTCTGTTGCATGTTTCAGGGCCAGTGCGTAAGTATAGACCCTGGCATCCACTGCAAGATGTTCTTCTGCTACGAGTTCTGGAACAAAAATAAAAGAAAAAAAGCAAACTATGAGATGTTGTTAAAACTTCTCTCCATAAATTAAGTCCCTTACTAAAATTAAGATATATAGCATTCTAATTCCTTTAATTTAATGGTTGGACTTGATAATCTTAAAAGGTCTTTTCCAACAAAAATGATTCTATGATTCTTAATGCCAACACATAATGGTATCGCTATTACCTGGCTAAGTCTCTCACAGCTTTTTATTTAAAATATAGTTTATTCTAGGATGGGAAATTCCACGAGGAGCTATGAGAAGGAAGCTAATGGTTTCTTGAAGCATTTAAGGTGTCAGAAAGCTCTTACCATCAATTCTTTGCAGTAGATCATTCTTTGGAAGTGAAATAACTTCCACAAATTCTAGGAGAGAAGGAAAAAAAAATAGGCACCATTAAATTAGTGAACAGCAGAGGAAATCTGCTGTTCGGTGTCCTGTTTTCTGCAACGTTAAAGGGGAAACAAACTGGATTAATGCTCATCACCATCCAAAAGCTGTGAGTCCTCATCACAAAAAGGCCAATTAATTGCGGGAAGGCAGTGACCGGGGTCACTGAAAAACAAGTTTGGCAGAAAAAGCTGGGAAACCAGTGTAGCTGACAGCTGTGGAGGATAAGAATCCTTCTAAATGGAGACCTGAGAATGGAAAATGTTCAAGGGGACTTGGTTTGGCTGATACTGGTGCAGTCATGGGTTGTAGATGAATTTGACTGAAGATCAAAACAGCACCAAGAGTTTGTTCTGGATTAATTTGTGTTGGCTGACACCTCCTGTCTATGGGAATTCGTTGTCTTTGGGGCTTGATCTATGGCTGTTGTGGATTTAGTAATTTGTATTTCCCAAGATACTGGTGTTACAGGTGCAATACTTGAAGATAATTGATGAAATAAGGCCGCACAGGAGTTCTCATGTCTAGGCCACAGTCAATGTCATGCATGTTTGATTTGATTAGGGTCAGGAGATGAGCCAGGCCCAAATAGAAAATGTCAGTCAAATCTGTTTTTTAAGTAAAACTTGCCATACAAAGATCACACTTGACCTGAGTGTCACTGTGAGCTGGGTAACGTACCTCCATCATCTGCAAGAAAAAAACAAAAAAAGTAGCAAGTTAGCGATTTTAAAATACACTTGAGCTTACAACTAAAAAGCATTTCGATAGCTGACTGACCGTGAGTGACAAGGAGTTACTTCCAGGGACAAGCCACAACCAAGAACAATATCTAGGTTCTCAAGTGCTTATGGCCCACACTGAAATTTGGAACCTAAACTTCTCATTCGGGCTGTGCCAACACCTGACCCTTAACATCTAGGCCTCTCCCGTGCATTTAGCAAAGAAACACAACTCTGCTGATCTAGACTGCAAGATATGATTTGAAGGACGTACGGCATCTAAATCAGCTGTGACAGAAGAGACGCAGTGGTAGGGGGAACTCCTTTAAACCCATTCTTTTGTTATCTTCTGAGAATTTTCAAATAAGTGGTATAAAACTCACCAAGTTTTTGCTTAGGTCTTGTATTCTCAGCGTCATCTCCGTTGATGGTGACACTCACGATGTGCGTCGTGCTGTTTGACAAACCCGGGTCCAAGCAGAGAGCTGCCAACAAGCGCACGCAGAGGTTAGTTTTTCAAAAGCAGAAGTCGGGCATCTTGACATTTTAACAAAAGCTTTCACAGAAATACATTTGATACAATAGGATAGCATATATTTGGCATATGGTCATGCTGGAAGAGTGGTGAAAAGTTTGTTAAAGTTTTGTAAAACACTGGTCCAGGGAGGTGGTGGATGAACCATCCCTGGAGACATCCCAGGCCAGGCTGGACGGGGCTCTGAGCAACCTGAGCTGGTGAAGATGTCCCTGCTCATGGCAGGGGTGGCACTGGGTGAGCTTTGAAGGTCCCTTCCAACACAAACTAATCTACCATTCTGTGTTTTCACATGTTCTTAAAAGTAATGTTTCTGTAACTCTCAGCTCTTTTCCAGATTCCTTATAAGATTTCTTTTCAGCACCTACATTTACTTTCCATAGACTGAAGATTAAACTGTAAACTACAATTCCAGGACAGACCTCTCAACCTGTTAGTCTAATTTCACCATCATTTGTCTCCATCTCAGTCCCCAGCGTGCAATTGTACCCGATAATCAAGAGCCAAGCCTCAACTGTAATGACATTTAATTGAAATCATGCGTCAGTTGCCTCACCTTTCTACCTGCCTTCTCAAGTTTTATTTATAATCCTCGTTTTGCCTTCATTTTGTTTTATGTAGGAAGCACTGGATTGGCAACAATCACATTCCAAAGGTTCTCTGGACTTATTCCAATTATTTTCTCCGTTCTTCTTTCCAGTTGCAGAACCTGAGTAGCATCACCTCCCCACAGCTGACGTGAGGGTGACCTCCGCTGAGGCTGCATCACGCAGCTGTTGTTTTCTCCCTAAGTTCATGGGTGTTGTTCACATTAAGTCCAGCAATTTCGACTTTTAGACTAAAATGCCAAATCACAGCTTGACTAATTGGAATTTGTGTAAAGGATCTTAATTCATAGCAAAGTTTTTCCCCTATAGACATCATCAAAGTGTTACTTCAGTCCTGTATATTTAACAGATGTTCTGCAACTGACTCATCAAGGACCAAAGTCTCACTGGTACAGCTGTGGGATGTGACTCCCTGCTAATCGGTGTAGACTTTTCTGCATAGATTTTTCCTTTGGTTTAGAGCATTTTAGACATTCAGAGTGCCCACCAAAGACAGAATTAGCTTTGGGTGGGGAAATATAAAAAAAGCAAAGACCTGGAGTACATTCGACGACCTCCCCCTTGTACCCAGTCTCTTCCTCCAACTCTCGCAGCGCAGCGCTTTCCGCAGTCTCGTTTTCCTCAATGAGGCCTGTGAGATAAATAATTCACAAGAACAATTAAAAAGTTAGCACTTAACTGCAATACCCACCCCGAGATCTAATCCAGCTTTACAGGAGAGGTGAAACATCCTTGTACCCTATTTTTACAGAGAGATAAAGTGAAGCGTTATAGGTAGGAGTCCAGTTCCTGGATTCAGCGTCCTGCTGCCCACANGAAGCGTTATAGGTAGGAGTCCAGCGTCCTGCTGCCTACGTTTTCAGCTGATGATCCACAGAACCGCGTGACCATCCCAGGAACCAGCATGGATATTGTCATGAGGGAAAGAAGCTGAATGCTTCGGCTCTTAGAGAAAGGAGGAGTGGAGCGAAATGCAATATTCTACTACCAGGCTACTGTGCGAAATGCGTCCAATCTGCTAAAATGAACTCATTTGGTATTCTTCCATTATCAAAATATTCCTGTTTCCGAATAGCACACTGAGCTACAGAGCTCACCATGGTTTTCTGGTTAGAGCTACTTCATTAAGATTAACACTCCAAGCACATCTAAACACACGGAACTGTCAGCTTTATGTGACTCATCTTAATGTTTCAGCCACTTACCTGCAGGAAATTCCAAGCAATAGCTGTTAATTGGGGGCCTGAACTGTTTCACTAGGACAATGCAGTCATAATGGAGAGTTCTCTGTAGTACAGCGATCACTGCTACACCTACAGATAGCGACGGAAGACACAAGTACATCACATTTGAGTGTAGCAGAAAGTGAATATTTAGTGCTAGATCTGGAAAGGAACCCAAGCAGTGTTACTTGGAGCATTAAATGTTTAGACACCTGCTCTAGAATCCTGAATGATGAATTTAAGTTCCTTGTATCGTTAGTGGTTGAGGGAGCTGCGGCTGTTCAGCTTGGAGAACAGGAGCTGAGGGGAGACCTGATCTCTGAACTGCCTGAAAGGAGCTTGGAGCATGGAGGGGGTTGGTCTCTTCTCCCAAGTAGCAAGTGACAGGAAAAGAGGAAATGGCCTCAAGTTGTGCCAGGGGAGGCTCAGATTAGATATTAGGAAAAATTTCTTCACGGAAAGGGTTGTCAGGCATCGGAACAGGCTGCCCAGGGCAGTGGTGGAGTCACCATCCCTGGAGGGGTTTAAAAGACACATAGATGAGGTTCTTAGGGACATGGTTTAGTGCCAGAGTTAGGTTACGGTTGGACTCGATGATCCTGAGGGTCTCTTCCAACCAAAACGATTCTATGATTCTATGACCATGCATGCTGAGAAATAAAAGTCCAAACCAGGATCTTCACTTTACCCCAGCATAGGAGAGGCACACGTACCAACCAAGACCGAGCATCAGCCCACCAAAATCCAGGGAAGGGCTTCTCCTGCCTCCAGCAACTGTCTGGAAGCCATTGTAGGGAATGAGCTCCTACACTCCTTTCATGGCAAAAATCACATCCCTCTTTTGCCCAAAAAGAACCGTATCCCAAGCCCATAACAGCAGACCCAGCTCACCAGTCTGCGTGCTACTCTGTGTCAGGGCACCTGTCATGTCCTTGAAATTGTTCCATTGTTCTATAGCAAATACCATGATCTTGGGAAAACACTCCTCCCAGTAAAGGTTCTGATTCTACATCGCCAGTAAAGGTTCTGATTCTTCATCACTAAGTTACCATTTCATTAGCTCAGGGGTGCAGCAAGCTCAGCTGAGCTTTCTGCTCTGCATCCTCATTCATTCAGAAACAGATCAGCTCTACGTCTGCACTGTGAGTTTATCAGAGCTTTCACAGGAAAAAATGAGAACAAACAAAAAAATCACCAATGTCTTACCATCAGCTGTAACACCCTTTTTGTTGCCAGTACGCTTTACGGTTTCCCAAGTTCTGTTTAACACAGAGAAAAGAACAAAAGAATGTCATCTTCTACTTTCATTTAAAAGCAAAATATACCATCACACAGTGAGGCCCCACGAGGATGCAGCCGGCCTTAGGCAGGTCCTGTCATACACTGGCACTATAAAGTGTCTGTAGTATAGTTTTGTTTTGCCTACTTAAAGGAGAGAGAGAAAAAATAGTTAAATTAGTGATTGTTTAAGATCACTAAAAACAAAGGAAAGACACAAATGATTGTCACAGAACAGGGAAGTCTTATAAAAGTGGTCTTGGAAAAGAGCAAAATAAAGCAATTTTTATATAAAACATGCCAGATTTTCAAAGACTTTCATAAAAAGACCACATGCATTCAATCTTTTATCTTTTGCATAAGGTTTATACTGTAAGCTACTGTGAACTCAGCTCACTTGAGCACATGAGGAGCAAACAGGCAAGGAACAGCAAAGCATATCTCAAAATAAGCAATGAGATGAATAAAAACCAAAAATCCACCAGCAATAAAAATCATTTTACAAAAGCTCCAATCTTTGCTATTTTTTAAAAGGACTCTTTGTCGATAATTTGGGAAGCATTAGAGAAAGCAATCAATACAGAATTTAATACATTAAGGGGGTGAAGTAATGCCTTGTTGTCATACCTAGATAAATACAGCACAACTAAAGCATAAAATAATTGGATGGGTGTATAATCTACTACAGGACAGTCACTTGTCAATGGTATGTGAGGTCCTGCACCACCAGCAGGGAGAAAGGATCTTTTACTGAAAAACCAGAAAAGCCACAGGACTTTCAGACCATCCCAGTCTAGTCGCATGGTGAGAAGTTGCTTCTGCGTAGCATCTTTGCAAGGAACGGGAAAAGCAAAGTAAACCGGCGTCCAGTGCGACCAAAAGAACTGAGGAGCCAAATCTGATCCCACATGCTGGCACATCTGCTAGAGTGAGATTTTTTTTGTCTATTCTCTAACAATCTTATCTTGTGTTGAGTGGTAAGTGTTTAATGCTCATGTTCTCTAGCCTGGAGCTAGTCCATACATTTGGGAACATTACAGGAATCTGAAATGCCAGAGATGCAATTACCTGGTTTTACCAAAGGGATCCGTGTAAGTTGTTTCTTCAAGCTTCAACCATTTTCCTTCTACTATTACCTAAAATAGAGAATTCTTTGTTAAATACGTTATAAGATTAATCCCAAAGATATTTGGGGGCTAGAGGGAGAAACAAAAAAATAGTCCAAAAATTGTTGTGTGGATAAAATCTCAGCATCAGGATACATGCAGGAACACATAACAACATGCCTGTAGCTACTACAGAAAAAAAAAATAATTACCCCACGTTCTTAAATAGGAATAGAAAATAAGCTTAGTAACTTTTCTTAACGTGACTTTTATAACCAAGTTTTAACAGATTCGGTGGAATGTTATGTACTGGAAAGTCCTCATCTTTCCAGAAGGATTTTGCAAAGGTCACGTTTCAGCTGGAAAATGGTGACTGTTCTGCACAGATTTAGCTATGCTGGTGATTACGAGTGCCCCCTTATCGGGGAGGATGGGCTAACAGCTAAACATGCAAGACTGAAAACCAAACTGTTTTGAAACCCTTCTTGCCATGCTCTCAGACTGCGACCTTGTGTAACCGCTGTTTTCTGTAACTGCGAGCAGTGATACACGTACCTGCCCTTTTAGGATTTCTGAGTGCTTGGCATTAACATTATTACAAAATGTCTTTTCTGAGCTAAATGAATTTATTTGCCCTATGATGTTTCCTCATCTTTTATGTAATTCCTTCAAAAGGGAAAAATCCTGAAGATTAGCCCAGCAGTTTACTTCTTTTAACGTTACTTGCATTTTAAGCTTTGCTAAAGGTACAGGCAGACAAGAAGCTTGTCTCCAGGATTTCATATCAAGTTGCCCATAGGCCTGACCACAGAAATCAGAAATTATCAGTCAGATGAACAAATTGCTTTCTATTGTCTAATGAGACTGATAGCAAAGGAGTGAAGATAAGCAAGGGGAAAAGAGGATCTGGGGGAAAAAAAACAAACAAACAAGAAATTGTAGCCATGGATAAATTCCAAATTCCTCCAGTGCAGGACCAGGAGCAAACTTAAAACTGAGAGATTCACCAACTAAAAAAAAGAATATTAGAGAAATTAAATGTAGTATACGATACAGCTGTAACTAGAATACAGAAGCCCAGTACAGCGACAGCTGGAGGCAGAAGGCAAATTAAAAACGATCCAGGTGTCCAGTAAATTATAGCTGAGCTGGATGGACTCACATAAATCTTAAAATGTGTTCTTCAGAACAATTATTTTGATAGGCAATTGAAACAACAATAACACTCCTATCGTTGTAAATGTGGCTACGTGTATTTTATATGTAGGAGTTTTGGCATTTATTTTCCACATAACGCGAGTTGGAAAAGGAGAGCTACGCGTTCTCAAAAGAGCTTCCTAATGGCTTTGTGGTCACAAAAACAGCAGGAAAGCAGAAGACAAAGCGTATTATGGTCATTACAGCTACGAGTATTTCCATTTGGAAGCATCTAGGCATATTTTAAATAGCTTTAAATTCACTCCTAAAGCACTGCAGAACTAGAGTACAGGAAGATCCAAAAGAGAAACAGATGAAAATCATGTTCCATGGGCTGTCCACGGAGAGGAATATATATGCTTCAGTTAAGTAAACACAGCCAAATGTTTTGTGTTGTTTTTTTTTTTTTAACATTGCAGAGAACACAAAGGACTGGATTATTGGTCATGGTGCCATATGCTGCAGCATTCAGCAGAACTGGCAGATCATTACCCCTGTCACCAAGTTACCATTTGCTAAGCAGAAAGGGGGAAATGGCTGAAATCAAAATAACATCATTGTCCCCAGGAATCTTAGAGGAAAAAGAAACCCATAGTCTTTAAGAAAGCAGACTTACCCAAGCTCCAAAAAGACAAAAAAAAGTAGGTTTTTTTGTGTACAAAACAACAAAGTTGAACAATGTGTCTTGTTTTTAATCAGGTATTATTAAGTACAGCTTTTGGCCTTTACTGTCATGGAACAATAATTAAAAAGTACTATAGGACACATAGCATAAATATTTACAGTGGAACTGGTTCCACAATCCTCTGAAGTTAGGTGAAACCCTTGCTGCTAACAGCCTACAGGGTGAGAAAATTGAAAGTTGCCAAGTTTCCCTAAAAGAAAACAGAGAATTTTGTCACCCACCTTGTTGGGTGTACAATTAAAACCCGTAGAAGCTGACCAGGAAGCACCACTTCTGCTTTGCTGAATCCCCTATTTAGGGCCAAAGGACACTTTGCAGGAGGTGTTGCACTTATCACACTCAAGTTTGAGAATGGGTTATTTTTATTGCCTTATCTATTACTTTGATGGGCAAATAACATCTGCTTTTACTTAAAACAGCCTGACTATGGGGTCCTAGAAACAGGAAGAAGGAAATAAGATCAGGTGCTGCTGTCGTGGAAGAAGATATTCCAACATCAGACCATGTATTTACTGAAGAGTTACAGAACAACTTTTAATA
Organism: Pampusana beccarii; assembly: GCA_013399365.1. Classification (NCBI taxonomy): domain Eukaryota; kingdom Metazoa; phylum Chordata; class Aves; order Columbiformes; family Columbidae; genus Pampusana; species Pampusana beccarii. The sequence goes on along the minus strand of VWYH01005525.1, from coordinate 407,685 downwards.
TAAGGACCACTGGCAGACGCATGGTCAATATTCTCCTGTATTAATCCCACAAAATGACTGAAAAAACTAAATAGCTTAAAATATGTAAGATCTAATTACAAATTTCCAATGACACCACAGTACAACATTCCAACGGAGAACTAAGAGGTGTTATGAAGGGAAAAAAAAAAAAGAGGATAAAATGAAAACGTTACCTGCAAAAACACAGCTCTTAATAGAAAACTCAAAAAGCTGATGAAAATGAAATGCTTTATGTTTGAGAAATATTCATATTAAAAAAAAAAAAAAACAAAACACTCAAGAGGAAAAGCCATAAATATACCCCAACAACATCTCTTCTTTCCTGAAAAAGTTAGGTACCTTAAAACCTAAAGAAATTACAAGACTGTTCATTCCAAGGAAGGAACTCTGGATAAAAGAAACTACATTTTTGTTATGACAACAGTGTGACACTGTTGCCAAACCTGAATAACAGCAAATATCAACTTTTAAGAATTCACTTAAAAGACAATAGAAACAAACATAGGTAGTTTAAATTAGGGTGAAAATGCTCCTAATAAGCACCCAGAAGTACCTCCAAACTCCTTCCTCAGCATCTGATATTTTCTGATTCTGTGAAGACATGAACAGAATAGTTTTGAAAAATAATCTTACTACCTCCTTACTAATGTCTTTAGAACCGCAATTATCTAAATTCAGGCTCTTTCAGAAAGCATCAAAGAAGGTACAATCCTACATGTTAAGGCAACTCTTAGTGGTCTGTCATCTTAAAGGAACAGAAAACAAGGCTGAGTTTCGTGATCCACCACCGTGTGTAGTCTCTCACAGGTATCAGCGTTAATTCTGAATATTGAAAACAGCCCGAACTGACAATACAAGAAACAGCTGCAAGATCCCCTCAAGAGAAGCAGCTTAAAATAATGCAACAGTGTAGATTTCACTCTCCCCATTGATAATTTGTATGACTAGTTCAACAAAATGCCACATTTTTTAAACTGTCTGACCATCAGAAAAAAATGTTTTGTCTATTGAAAAGATTCTACAAACATACGATATCCATACCATTTCTTACTCTGCACTCACAAACATCCGGATCAGTCTCAAGTAATTGTTATTTAACAACAGAACACGTGTCAAAACCAAGCATGTTATACCTCTTCTTTAAGGATGAATTGTCTAGCAGTTTTTGGAACTTCTGTGGATGTCTGAGCTGCCATTTTCAGGAATGTCAGGCTCTTCCCCTGCTGCGCAAAGTCCGGGTTACTATGAAACAAAGTCAATATTTGCTTTCAGAGTAAAGTTAAAAGGTTCATTTCTGCATTCAAAACTAACAAATAAAACTTGCTGGAGAAAGTTAGGGACATGTGATGGCAAGTGCAATTCACATTTTCAGCTCCACCTGATGATTTCAGAGCCAAATAATTCAAAGGAGAAGCGGAAGTTTGGGTCAAATCCCTGACTTAAGTGCTCTGCTGGCTGAAGACACCCTCCTTAACCATTCAAAGGTCAGACACACATACAGAAAAAATTTATCTGTTTCAGTCAAACTGTTTCATTCTGATGAGAGTGAAGTGCTCTGTCAACACAGCATTACCACAATGGGACTCCACACTCCACTGTGCAAGTGGAAAAAAACCCTTATACCAAGAGGACTTATACCAAAAAACCTTACAGCAAAAGGTAAAAATCACCTGCTACTGAGAAAGAATCAAAACTAAAACCTACCTCCACCTTACACACATCACGAATAAACACGTAAATGACTCAATCCTACCCAAAAACAAGGTCAAAACGTCACCCGCGTGTTGCAAGTCCAGTTGGCACGTGGAGTTCGCGTGACCAAAGCACGTCAGTCTCTCTGATCGGGAACGACACGGCCGACGCCGCGCAAGAGGCAGTTGAACACGTGCCCAAAGCAAGTCCCTGCACCCGCGGCTCAATGCCTCAGCCTGCATCCTAGCGCTCCCTAGGAAAATAAGATCGTCCACTCGCTCTCTCAATCAATTTCTAGCTGAAAAGCATACCAGGCAGCAGAAAAATACAACACGTCAGAGATTCACCACTGGTCTCTGGTCTTAATGTGAAGCTACGGGGCGCTTTCAGCATAGAAACTCCTATTCCGAGGAAGCCCATCTCTGATATTAAGATGTAATACTGAAGTCCTGGAAATCAGCAAAAAGACAGCGCAAAGAAGAAAAACAGTTGAAACACCAGGAGAGACAAGATAATCTTAAAGATCTCTATCACTCTTAGCGTTGATGGTCATAAACTTTCCATCAAGTCAACGGGAATCTTTCTGTTGACTTCAACAAGGGTTTCATAAGGCTCTGGGGGGTCTCCAGCAATGAGCAGTACCAGAAATGAGTGATCACCTTCTCTGTCATACCCCAATTTTAGCGCTTTCATTTTTTACTTCATCTTTATCCTTTTGTGATAACATCACTGCGCATTTGCGTAATATTTAAGAGCGTGCAGCAACCACCAGCTTTCTTGCATATTAGATTTCCATTTAATTCCACAAAACGGTTAAAAGGAATAGGCAGTACAAAATATTTCTGGTTATCAGCAAGATTAAAACTAACGTACATAAATCCATTTCCTCAGTATGGAAACAGGGCAGGCTCTTCCTTAAGCCTTAAGACACTCTTGTTGGATGAAGCAGGTCATAGTGGTTAAACATTCCAATTGTTTCTATGTAACACAAGCCCTGAAAAGGAACCCTGACCTATTAAATATAATTCTGTTCTTTCAAAAATATTCTGTATTCCTTTCTTAAAGCAATGAAGGTCCATCTTAAAACTGTGGGGGTTTACTATCTACCTTACCACTAACTCATGAAAAACTGTTATAGAACCTCACTTGCTTCTCTTCCAATCTCTATCGCATGTTAGTTGTTAGTTCTTACCCATTTGTTCTTGAGCCAGAAACATCGTAGACTCTTGTCACTTACGATTTAAGAGCTGTAGCTGAGGAATGGCCATAGTGTCACACTGTGACTCTAAAATACAAGGTCAGTCTTTCCACTGAACTTACGCAAAAGAAGCGCAGCCCAGCACAGCAGTTCCAACAGGTTCCTGGTCATCCAGAGGGAACAGTGAAAGGAGGCTCCGTTTGATACTCAAAGTATCCAGCTTTAAAAATATAAAAACCTCACATACTGAGCTACAACAAATTCACCCTCTGTGTTTGGAAAGAATTACAGCCTTTTGATTGACAATCTAAACATATCAAGACAGTAGACAGTGAACCATCCCCTTGTTAAACTTTTTAAAAATTTGTCTAAGTCTTCCTCTTTTAGTTTCACCTCACAGAAATCCTGTTCCATTGGTCACACTAATCCTTCTACACCAACTCGCAAGTATCAGTGTATCTTTCTCAAACCCAGACTACCGCAATTGTACCCTAAATTCCACAAGCAGGTAGAGTAATGGTTTGTACAGCAATATTAATACTTCGCTGGATCAGTTACAAACACATATTAGAACCTCAGCTCTCAGCAGAAGCTCTTTTCAACACAGCTCACTCTCTTGTGCAGTGCACAGATTCAAGAGTGGCTTGTGACTTAAAATAACAAAAAAATTATACAGCCTCAGTGGTTTGAATTATCACTAACATCTAAAAGAGCTGAAAACTAAAACCAGTAAGACTCATCTATATCAGTTTCTGCAGTTTTGATCTCCTCCACAGGTGGGTGCAATAACTCCACGTATAAGTGACACTTTTAAAAGTTCCACCAAAAAAGTATTTTTTTTTTCCAAATTCAGTTGATTGCACAGAAGTGAGAATTTCTGCTGTTAGAAAGCTGAAACACCCTTTGGTTAAATGAAGGCTGCAACTCTGTTATTTCACATTAGTCATACTGTCAGAGGTGGCAACACGTTTTGCTCGTAAACAAAATTAGCTGCAACTGAACATTGAACTGAACACTACCATGTCAGGTTTCAGCACTATACTGAACTAGAATTTATAGAAAAACAAAAAAAGTTGGTCCCACTTCTGCCTTCTCTGATGACTTTTTATGACTAGTATTACAGGCTACTGCCAGCAGTCCATGCTATTCATCCAATTTCTTTCATGTGGGGGTCAAACTCACACCTGAAAAGGGCGTCCCATTTATAAAAGGCATAACTTTATTCCCATTGCTTATTCCCTTGTTGAGTGGTTTCCTTCCAAGGCAATGTCCAACATTTCTACAGTTTCCAAATTATCCCCTCAGGGAGTTAAAATCTCAAGCCAACTGAGGCCTGTGAATCAGCTGAGAGAACTGGCGCTTTACATGAACCTATCCAAGTCACGATAGGTGGATTGGCTTTTCTAAATCACTTTTCAAAAGGTATATTCTGATCCAAAGTACAGATTCCAGCTGACGGCAACCAGATTTAACAGCAGCTCAACAATGGTGTCCTAAGACAAGCTCAGGATAAAACATAATACAGGGTTTCTTCTAAAGAATGTGCAAAAACTGGCACAGTTTAACCAACAGCACACTAAGATACATGAGCTGAAGATCAACATCACTAAAAGCTCCTGAGTCACTTTAAATGCTAAAACATCAGTCAGTGCACTTGCCTTTCAACAATAAGATTCTAGCAACGCAATCAGTTAATTAGCAGAAGTTGATGGGAGAGAGGGAGAGGGAAGCAGCAAGGAAAAAACATTTCATTTTTGTCATGGTATTTAGCGGGTATTCACTCAGCACCAAATAGAACATGGAAAATTAACTGGTTCTTGCCCTGCAGAACAGACAACAAAGACGATCTTGCATAAGCGGGTTAGTGGCATCTCTGTATTGTTATTAATAATATCAACCTTCCAGACAAGTGATGTGTGAGCAGCCTTGAGGAGACAGCCCGAACCCACAGATACGAGAGCATTTCAGGAAAGGACCAGATGGGAACGACTCGGTTCTCCACACAGGCGCCATCCGGGCAGAACCACGGGGCTTAAAAGGAATATATACGCTATTATTATTGTGTGACTGTCTGCAAAGTAAAAAGAATCCCAGGCCTGCTTGGGGAAAGAGAGGCAGCTCCGTTATAGCGCTGAGGAAAACTGACACAAGCACACGGAAAGCGAGGAAGCAGAACCTGCTGGGCGGGAAACACCCGCCGCTCCCCTCAGGGCACCGCGTTCCCCCCGCGAACCGCCCGCCCGGGCCGCGCACACGTACGGGGCCGGGACAGCGACCCCGGCCGCTGAGGGGAGCGGTGCCGAGGGGAGCGGTGCCGAGGGGAGCGGTACCGAGGGCGGCGAGGTCGGGGCGGCCGGGAGCGGAGGCGGCGGTGACTGATGTGAGGTGATGTGAGGTGAGGCGGGGCGGAGCCGCCCTGCGCCCGCTGAGGCGGGGCCGGGTGCGCCGGCCATGGCGGGCCGGGTGGCGGCGGGAGCCGCGGGGAAGGTTCCGGGCGGAGCGGGCGCTTCCGGGAGCAGCGGGGAGAAACGGGCCGGTACGGGCCGGGGTGAGCGGGGAAGATGAAGAAGGAGCAGGTGGTGCACTGCCAGTTCTCCGTGTGGTACCCGCTGTTCCGGGCCGTCACCATCCGCAGGTGAGGGGAGCGCTGTGGGGCTGGGGGCGGCCGGGCCCTGGCGCCGTGGGGCTCGGGCCTGGGCCGGGAGAAGCGGGTGTGGGGGTGAAGACAGGGAGGAGTGTGGGGGTGAGGGCAGGGCTGAGCATGAGCCAGCAGTGTGCTGGGGTGGCCAAAAAGGCCAACAGCATCCTGGCCTGTGTCAGAAACAGTGTGGCCAGCAGGACTAGAGAAGTGATTGTGCCACTGCACTGGGCACTGGTGAGGCTGCACCTTGAATCCTGTGTTCAGTTTTGGGCCCCTCGTCATAAGAAGGACATTGAAATACTAGGGAGAGTGCAG
>VWYH01005525.1:339141-401339 GCA_013399365.1 Pampusana beccarii | reverse complement strand
AGGACAAGAGGAAATGGCCTCAAGTTGTGCCAGGGGAGGTTTAGATTGGATATTAGGAAAAATTTCTTCTTGGAAAGGGTTGTCAGGCATTGGAACAGACTGCCCAGGGCAGTGGTGGAGTCACCATCCCTGGAGGGGTTTAGAAGGTGTTCAGATGAGGTTCTTAGGGACATGGTTTAGTGCCAGAGTTAGGTTAGGTTATGGTTGGACTCGATGATCCTGACCATCTCTTCCAAACAAAATGATTCTGTGATGGCAGGGAGGTGTGTGGCGCTGGGCTGTGTTGGAAACGGGCTTGTGCTGGGGTTGGTTTGGGTGAGATATAGGGGATTTGTGTGGGGCAGAGGTGTGGGGGGCTTGATCAAGCCCTCAGCTGGAGTCCCAGGAGCTGAGATCTCATCCCTGCACCCTGACGGGATGTTCTAGGCAGGCCAGGCACCCCGTGCTCCCTGTGCTCCTGATGGGACTCCACACTGAGCACCAGCTGAGGTCCCCCTCACCAGCTGATGTCCACACTGCTGCTCTTCCCACTCAGTTGCTCAGAGAAACTGAGGCTGAATGCACCCAAATCAGGTGGCTGACTTGGTGTTTCTGTGTATTTCTGGAAGCTGTAGCAAATTCGTCAGTTTCTACGATGCTGCTGCAGGTCATGAGGTGGTTATGAGAGCTGCCAGTAACTCAGGAAAGTCAAAGTCAAATTAATTGCCCACTTGGATCAAATAAGTGCTGACATCAGGCTTTTAGTGATCAAACCATTTCACAGAATCGCGGAGTGTCCTGAGTTGGAAGGGACCCGTAAGGGTCATCGAGTCCAACTCCTGTCCTTGCACAGAATAACCCCAAAATTCACCCTATGTGTCTGAGGCTGTTGTCCAATTGCTTCTTGAACACAGTCAGGCTTGGGGCCGTGAAACCTCCCTGGGGAGCCTGTTCAGTGCTCCAGCGCCCTCTGGGTGAAGAACCTTTTCCATTTATTATTTTATGGATTTTAGTGTTTAATGCATGCATATTTTTGGTAAGTTTAGTGATAGTCCTGTGGTTTTGGAGTGTTTGGGTGGTATAGGCAAATTTTGGGTTGGATCTCAAGAAGGGAAACCTTTAGTTGGAGCAACATGATGTCTCGTCACTGATCACGCACCCTGTTTCTTTGGATTTCTTAGAGCTTCCAAGGAATGGGGCATTATTGTGCATTTCATCTAAAATTTTTGCCTCTTTCTCTTCTACTTCCCTGGAGAGAAAATGGGCATTGCTTTTTGGGAAGGGATGAGAAGGGAGAAAGAGGAATTTTATTTTCATAGTTCTAGAGAATAAAGCATACCATTATTGAGGTATATCCTATTAAAAAGCAAGTTATTTTAAAATTCAACTCTTGTTATTATTTTAATAAGTAATATTAATAATAAATCATTAAATAAATTTTTATGTTTCTTCCAGCGTTATACTTCCCCTGCCAGATAATGTGAAAGAATATTTGCTGGATGATGGAACGCTTGTGGTTTCTGGAAGGTAAACAGTGTTTTTCCCCCGCCATCCAAGAATTAGTGCTATTTTATATTTGGAGCACTATTTGGTATAAACATATTATGTTTCGTACAGTTGTGTTTTTAAGATTTGACCAGACCGGCTGCACTAAACCTCATACTGTATGAGCATATGAATGGGCTGACTGTTGCTGTTAGTGAAACTTGACTTGCTGGTGTCTGATGCAGATCCTAAAATCCAATTAATATGCTTGATTCTAGACCAAGTAGGGGCAGTTCTTTCATTTTTTTTCTCCTCCTATCTTTTTGCGGAGTCTACTGGTCTCTCCGGTTTCAGTGCACAGCCTGCTGGTTTGTGTTTGGTTGCTTTGATGCAGTTCGCTCCAGTTCAAAGGCTTGGGCTGTGCCAACACCATTCACATGCCTGCAGCCTTATCCAGGGGTGAAGTGACATTACCTGAGTTTAATTCTCCATAAGATCTGCTATATATAAAATCTTAGTAGTTATTGAGTTTCTATAATCATTGACATACATGTAATCCATCCCTACAACAAGGCTCAATGTCCAGTATGTACACATATGCCAAGATTTTGGATGGAAAAGAATGAGGCAGATAGATATGAGAAACAGTTGGTAAGAACCCAGGCTCTATTTGTTTTCTGCTTAGAATCTCAATGTATGACCTCCCTGTAAAATTATTGTTGCATGTGTACCTCTTGTTAATGATCAGCGTGAGAAATCAGTCCACACTCCGTTATTTCCTAACTGGTAGTTTGGCTCTTACAGGGGAACCAGTTAGGCTGTGAGTGCAAGGGATCCGTGTCTAATTTCTCAGGAAACAATTTATATAAAATTGAAGCTATTTAAACACCTCGTAAAGATGACAGGTCTTTTTTAATTTAAAAATTATTTTTTTAGAAAAGGTATCCAGAAAATTAGAATTGTTTTTTAAACCATTTTGGATAAGTAGTATTGTCAACTGCTTCTGTAGAATTGTGCAACTCATTTAGCATCAGCTATTTATTTTTTAATCAGCCTTCAGAAGAGCTGTAACTGAGGATTTGACTTTACAGCTGTACTATACAATTTCAGCTGTCTTCAATGGAATAACGAACAGCTGTATAATTGATTTAAATGATATTTTTAAAGATGTTTGCAATTTAAAATCTGTTCTAGAAACCAATTTTTCTCTGAATTGAACTTTTTTTAGCCACAAGTGAATGTGATCTTCTTGCAGGCAAGGCCATGATGGCTTTTAATCTTCAGTGTTCCGGTATCTGACCTCTAGATCTCAAAAACTGAATTGCTAGTTTAATCCCTATGGAAGTGCACTGAGGGACTGCGGAGGCTCAGGTTGTTGAAGAGTTGACTTCTGGCAGGGACGTGCATTTGAACCTGCTCTGTTTGCTACACTGTCTTGTGAATAATTCTTCTTCAAGAGCTTGATCGCCTTCAAGATCTTCACACTCAGCTATATTGGCTGAAGTACTTCAATAGTCACCTAAAACTTCAAGAGAATATTTGCAATCAAGTGCTTTCTCCCACATATGCCAATGTTTACAACAGCAGACAACTGTGTAGAAAAAGGAACCTTTTGGGAAGAAGCTAGCAACTATGCCTCTGCTTACCATAGGATCTTTTTTTCTGTGTGTGAAGTGTGAGGATGTTTTCATTTCAGAACCAGACATTCACAGGTCAACATCTGAAACTCAAGTTCTATAAATTTCTACTGGGAAAAGGAGTATGGAGGCAAAGCATAATTTAAATTGAACATGTCTTTTTTTAAAAAAAAAGTTTAATTTGCACGTCTGTGAGACTACAGTAAAGTTGAAAAAGAATTATTAACATGGTGTTGAAAAGCTTTGATTACGGTGTTTTCAGAGCACAAAGTTATCTGCTAATTTGAAAGAAACAAAGTATTTTGGGTAGGGCCCAAGTCTAATGCAAGGGTGTTCAGTCTTCGGTTTCCTCTACTCGCTTGCTCTGATTTTTCTCTGCCAAAGGTTGTGAGGCTTAGTCTTCTTACAAAAACATTCTGAAATCAACATCTGGTAGATATTGTGGAAATATGATGTATATGGTCAAGTCAAACTGGAGTACTTAATTTTTCTTTTTCTGCTAATTTATTGTTTTAGAGAAGATCCGCCAAGTCATGCTCAGGAGGGGAGTGACAATGCAGAGGAAATACAGGTCAGTATAAAATGCAACTTAATGTCAAGTCTCTTGAGGAAAATATGGATGTGTAAACTTTTCTGCGTAATTTATAGGTGAGGAGAGTACTTTTACAAAATAATAAAATAAAGACTACTGCTACAAAAATAATAATCACGTGGTAGTTGCCTTGAAAAACTTAAAAGCATTATTTATACTGTGACGTCAGGGAAGGTTTAAAATGTTTCTATGCTCTTTCACAGAAGACTTTTTACTTCTCGATAATTGCATGTGTAATAATGAGTAGGAAATGTTGAAGGATGTTGGAATTGAACTTAATGCTGTTTCATGCCCTGAAAGATTAGGAGTGAGTGTATTTGGAGCAGCTATTTAAAGAAACAATGAAAGTTTTGGAGGCCATAAGAACTCAGAAGGGTATTCTAGAAGAAAAATGCTGAAAAGTGTTATAAGTGCAGTGTGACAGAAAGTACAAAAAGCAGAGGAAAAAGAAATATAATTGAAACTAATGGGTCATGGGTCTCAGGATGGAAGAGCTGGAGACAAGCTTTAGACAGTGAAGACTCTGAGTTCTGAAATATCCGAGTTTATTATATAAATCACAATTAAAATATGTAGGTGTCTTCTTTTATCAATACTTTAGTACTTCTGCTGAATATACAATATTTTTCCTGTCTTAATTTACAGCCTTAGTAATTGGAGGATGGTGATGTTATGCTACAGGAGCTCCAGGGCAGTGATTTGATCTGGGTGTTGTAGGAAGCCGTATGGATTCTGATGTTCTCATAAATTATAAAATACGTCTCAGGAAACAAATAACCTTTGTTTTGTTCTTATTTTAACAGTGGTCAGATGATGAGAATACTACGACACTTAAGGTAAGGTCCTGTAAAAGCCTAATATGGGTTTGTCAGCTGTATCCTTCCTGCAACCTTGTGATACAAACTTGTTGCCATTTACAGATACCTGTTGCTGTATTTAACATTTTTCAGGCCATTCTAGATGGCAGATGTAGATGTCTGTGACTTTAAAAAGCCTTGATGGCTTAATTTTATTTACCTAAAAATAAAACACTTTTCTTCATCCCAAACAATCAGACACTTGTTAGACTATAGGAAATGAACTCTAAATATAGCTTTCTTTCATTTTCACCACTTTAAATATCTCTCAGTTCCTTAATCAGACTGGATGCAGAAGAAACAAAACCCCTGCAGCTCAATTTTCACAGCTCTACTCTTAACACCTTTGCCATTATTTCCTCCTAAGTACATTTCCTTTTTTTTTTTTTTTCTTTTTCATGTCTTTATGCTCTCCTTGCACTGTGCCTGGCTTAGAATCAAGATCACGATGGATACAAAACAGGCTTGCTTGATCTTTTTTTACATCTTTTTGAAACTTGCTGTTGCCCTGTCATTTTCGGGTTTAATACTCTTGCACTTGTCTGCCATTGATGTTACGACTTCAGTCCTGTCAGCTCCGTAATGTCAACGTAGTGTTGAATAGCTCACGCTGGATTAGGTGCAATAGAAACACAGCCCCTGCTTTGAGTTGCGCCTATGCCGGCACAGAATTTATAGCCTAGATTTTAAAATGAATACAAACCGAATTTACACACACTAATAACTTCAGTTCAAGTGTCTAAGCTTTGATAAAGCAGATGCATTAGATTGTAAATTATCATAGACTAGTTTGGGTTGGAAGAGACCTTCAAAGCTCATCCAGTGCCACACCTGCCATGAGCAGGGACATCTTCACCAGCTCAGGTTGCTCAGAGCCCCGTCCAGCCTGGCCTGGGATGTCTCCAGGGATGTGGCATCTAGCATCATGCTCATCAATAAAAGAAGGGGTGGAGGAAGAAGAGGGATGTTTTGGCCTCCAAGGTGGCTGTTTATTCAGAGACTGGCAGGGCTTTTTCTTTCAGCAAACCTGGAACTTTGAAAATGGTAAATAATGAACATGGTTTGTGCCTGTGGCTAATTCCTACAAAAATACACCTGCACTTGGTCAAAGAAGAAAACTCGAAAAGTAGAATTTCACAGTGTGTTCTTTATCATCTCATAAATTTGGTAGATGATTGCTCTGACGACTCTATCCATGGCAGATAAGCTTTCTCTACCTGAAAACTAGGGGCTGCTTTGAGGTCAGTGAGTGAATGAAAATAGTATTTGGTTCTTTAAAGTGTTACCTCTTGCCACTTTGACAGCAATGAATAAACAGCTTGTGTAGAACGCAGACGGGTGATGAGCTGCACCTGGAGTTACTGCAAGAGATGCAAATGGATCAAATAGTGATGTGAAAGCTGAACAGTGAGACACTAGGGAACATAATGCGTAAAGAACAGTGGGATGGGCTGGAGGCTGCATTCACTGTCAGCCAAGAGTATTTGCTCCTTATTAATGGTAAATCCCATAGTTTCTTGGCTCAGGGTAGGGTGGGCTGTGGTTGTGATTATTGTGGTTTGATGACCTGCCTGAGTCATCAAGTAGAACTTGTTTCCCTTGCCGTGTCTGTATTCTGAAGAAGAATTAGAATATAGGATTTTAGAAAATTCTGGGTTTAAAAAAAAAGTGCGTTAATATTGATGGATGCAAAGTCAGGCATTCAGAATTGAGGAACTGTTAGAATTTAGCTTGTTCATGCAGCTTTATGGCTATCCTCTTGTGTATATTTCTTCACTCGTATTATTAATCAAATGACATGACATTTCCCCAGAGAGGCTTAGGATGTGCTGGTATTACATATATAGTATGACTCCTGGCTTCTATCAAAACAAGAGGAGATGGGCTAAGAATGCAGTGGATGAAGAGTTTTGCTTCTTGCAGGAACAATTTCTAGAATTGACTGAAGCTCTGAAAATAAAGTAAAATAAGCGAAGTGCTTTTTCAGTTTTTCAAGCATAGTTTCCCATGGAGACCAGGTAACACACTAAGGAAAGGTTCAGAACGTTTGAAGTTCAGTCTGGGTCACTGCACTAAAATGCGAGAAGGGTTTTTTTAAGTGTTTGCATTTGGGGAGGCTGCAGAAAGGAGAAGCCAAAATGCATGAACTTTTTTGATCACTTGTGTGGCTGTGAGGGCTTTGAGCGACATCAATTAGTTTTAGCCTAGAAGTTGTAATTCAGTTGAGTTTAGAAATACTCAGGCAGAGATTGTGTTCTTATATACTTTTTGCTATAAATCCTATTACATGAAAAATCTTTGACATATGCCTGAAATCCTTCAATATTATTTTTAAAGGTCAGGAATCTGATTTTTTTTTTTTTTTTTAATATTACACCACATTCAGAGTGGAGTTTATAGCATTCTAATGAGGTTCCCCCGCCCCGCCTTATATTTGCAATATTGCCAATGTTCTTTACAAGACGAGGTTTTCTAGCCCAACCCGTACCTTGGCAGTGTGTCCTCTATTTTGATGTAATGTATTGTTAAGGAGTTACTTTAAAACCTAATTTAAGAGCTGATTAGTTAAAGCATAACTTAAAACACTTTGTAAAACTAAAGCTTAAATGAGCAGCTGTCACTCAAATTGCTTATGAATTGATTTATTTAATTTTGCTCTCTAATTGTGCTCCAAAATGCAACTGAAGAACGATTACAGAGCAGGACTGATCACTTTCTACCTTTTAATACTTTTGACAGAATGCTACAATACTTGCGTTTTAGACTTTTGCAAAGAGATGCTTAATTCTGAAACAAAATATTTTTTGAATGTTTGTTTGTTTGTTTTTAAATCTTCTTTGATCTTATTTGTATACGACAATCTACCATTAGGTATAAAACATCAGGTCTGTATTTAAGATCTGTTTATTTGACTTGCACATTTGCCACTTGTTGCAGCTTTCATGATGAACATGAAGTTTTGGGTTTTCCCCTGAAGTTCGTGGAATCTTTCTAGTAATGAGAGTGAGAACTGGAAACTTTTTTTCAATTTTCTCTGATTGAAAGAATGTCAGAGTTGATTCTTAAGTGATTCATTTCTACAAATACATTATTTTTGTAGGATTCTTGGTTCTTAATTTTGGACATGCTTATTCCTTCGACAATACGTATTCCTAATGGTATTTAGAAGATGGCTACTGTTAGATCTACTGAAATTGATGATGTTGTTGATGTTCTTTGTTCAGGCACCAGAATTTCCTGAGTTCACAGCTAAAGTTCAAGAAGCAATAAGTTCCTTGGGTGGCAGTGTTTTTCCTAAACTTAACTGGAGTGCTCCAAGGGTAAGAACGCTGACTCTCAAAACTTGTAATAGATGTTATTTATGTTGATTTTTGTGTGGTTTTGGTCTGTTTTGTATTATCTTAATGCATTGGAAAGTAGAAGAGACTAGTGTTCCTGATGAAGGAACAAGTGATAAGACAAGATGTCAGTGAAATATGATACATCAAATTGTTCGGGTGGATTAGAGCTAGATGGGGCGCTGCTGGTGAGGCTGATGCAAGACAGCGCTGTCTTTTTACCTAAAACCCTGTGTCCTTGTCACAGATCGGTGTGATGGACAGACTCTTCTCATTTAGGATACTACTTGAAGACTTTGCCTGAGATAGAGATTAAAAACCCCACATTTAAAAAAAAAACCCCAAACAATAAACTTCTCTCTAGTTATTTTTAGGTACTCTAACTTAAGGATGGGTGCACCCAAATGTTTTTATATCGTATTCTCAAGGGGAACTTATGTTCAGTCAAGGATTCCAAGAAAGTGCCTGGAAACAGTAAAGTAAAAGCTTGTGTTTTAAAATGGATTTGGTCTGCTTTCAACGGTGTTCATAAGAAAAACAATAACCATTGTGTCTCTTGTATACACCTAGTGAAGTTTTCCTCAAAATTAAAAAAAATATATATTTCTGCATGTATTTCAAATGTTGCATAATATTTAGATAGATCTGCAGCTTGCATTCCTTCCAGCTCGTAAAGGTGTGGTTTTGGATAATCTTTTTTTGTTTAGGATGCCTACTGGATAGCGATGAACAGCTCTCTGAAATGTAAAGCTCTCAGTGACATCTTCCTCCTCTTCAAGAGTTCAGACTTCATTACTCGTGACCTCACTCAGCCGTAAGTAGATTTCTAGAAGACAATCTATTTATACCAAGTAAAAAAAAAACCCCAAGCCCCTCTCAGTTCTTTTGAAAGATCTTACTCTTTACTGTACAGTAATTATAAATATCTGATACAAAAATATATATTTGTGTTTAAAAGTCATTCAGGTACAGTAATATAGGTTTGTAATATAAGTAATAAGTTTGTGATATGAGTTTCAAGTACAATAATAAGTTTGTTCTTTGAAGCTTCTCCTCTCCTTCTTTGTTTCCCTCCACTGTGCAAAAGCAGATGCCAGGTCCGATTTAGTGCAGAGAATTGCGAGGCAAATTATCTTCATTGTTACTGACCGTGAGTCTTTCCTAGTAAACCAGAGTTGTTCACCTCGCTTCAGTCAACAAGAGAGGAGCAGCCTCTGTTTTATTCTGATATTAATTCTCTTGATTTTAATATGCAAATGAGTGAAAAGCAAAACAGGAGGACACTATTTTTAAGTGGTACATGCAAAATGACACTATAGACTAAGACTGTTTATACTGATTTGCTTTCCAGGGCAAGTGATGTTTTAATCTTGAAGTTTTTTTGCCTTCCCACCCCCCTTGACATTTATTTTTTGCCACCTGCCTTGTTGTTGTCACTTCTCATGGTAATACAGCTCAATTTTACCGTGTCCCGTTCAAATTTCAAAGCTGCTGAAGTTTGTGTGGCTGCCTGGAAGATGCCTGAGACTTCTGCTAATGTATTCCTAGAGCTCTTTCTGAACCCAATTTCTTGTAGCCCTTGAAAGAATGCACTCTGTGAAAACTGTGGTTAGGGAGAATAGTTACAGATAAAATTACAAATATGGTGTGCTTGGCATTTATTTTATCTGCTCACATGAAGAGCGTACTTAATTGTATAGGAACAGTTTCCTCCTCTAGTACCTGTGTCTGATTCATGTCACTCATTTCTAAAATACAGCCTTTTTCTGAAAGAAAACAAAATTATTGGAATTTAATGTTCTTATTACTATTAGTACTATTATTATTTTTTCAGAAAGGCAGAATTTCAAAGAAAAAGAGCAATCCAAGAGATTGTTTTCCAGTAATTATTCAGTGCTTATTTATATCACTGCAACCTTTAGGAGACTCAATCAAATGCAGGGCCCTTGCTCCAGGTGCTTTAGAGAGGGTTACAAAGCATCACAATCTGTGTTAAGTAGCTTATGACCTGATACGAATTGTCTTATCTGAAATGTGAAACCAATTGTATTAATGCTGTAAAACTGACTTATTTTTTGAGTTCTGCAACTGTAACAACACTCTTTTCCCCAGTTTGTTGGTGCATTAGAAAAAACATAGTAGGTAGCAACATCTTCATCCTCTCTGCATTTATGGAGTGCTAGCAATGCTGTCAGTCCAATTCTGATGCTGGGTTTACTTTATTTCTATCCTACAACATGAGGGGAAGAGTCTGAGAAGGAGGGGAGATGTTTGGGTGAGAAGACAGTTTGAAAAATATGTTGGGAAAACAATTGTGAGCTTTGAGAATTCTGAGATTCTCAGAAGACTTTGGTGCCTTACCAAGGAACTTTTTTTTCATGCTTTCCCCTAATGGGAGACCAGGTGTCTTGAGGACAGTTTGCTCAGAGGGTAGAGCACCACAATTTAATGTGTCTGTTTCAGGACTGAGTCTTGTGGGTCTGAAATGAACTGTACACTTCGTATCATCCCTTTGTGAATATTAATACAGGGTTTGTGTTCTACTGTCCTCACATATAAAGAGGTTCATCTAAAAGCATCCCGAGCTCCTTGGAGAATTCCAGTTTGGTTGACCACTTTCTAATGAGTTTGGGACACAATCAAGTGTTTTGCAAGCACTGCTTGATTTAGGAGATGTGTCAACTCTGTGTGTGTGTCTGTGCTCTTAGTTGATGCCATTGGTATGGTAGAACGACTTGGTTCAACCGCCTTCACTGAGACTGAAATCAGTACATTTTCTGTCAGTTTTTATCTTGTTTCAGGTAAATTTAGTGCCTCAGCTACTCTCCTTGCCCTCCACAGACAGCGCTGACTTTGCGGTAGAGGCAATGAACGCGTTCTGGCCCCTGTGCTGTGAGATGTCACAGCACGGCTGTTACCTCGAACCAGCAGTAATTTCACCTGAAGTTCACACCAGCCTAAGAACGGTAGTGGCTGAGCAGCCTGTGGCAGGCGCGTTCTCTTGTTTTGATCCTGCTGTGGGGGAATAACCTCTAGCTGAAAGACAAGACCTCAAATTGCAGCAGTTCAGTCCATTTAGACCCCTTTTCCAGAGTAATAAAACCACACACACTGCCAGGTAGCACAGCTCAGCTAGTGGGTGGTAAATGCATAAACCTTGTGATGAGATCGTGGGATCATCACCCAATCTAAAGGTTACATTTCATTTCAGAAGCGTTGTATTTATTTCCTTTCCTATAAAGTCTAATCTAATGTTGGTATAAATTCAGATTATGGTGGTGTGTTTTGTTTTTTTTCCTTTTTTTTTGGTAAGAACAGTCTTTGTTTTTGGAAAGTAGGGTTAATATGGACAGTGCAGCTTTGTGGTTTCCCTGAATTTGAATGGAAGTGGTACTTAGGACCAGGGGAACACCTGTAATGTGTAAAATCACTTTGGTCTCTATGTATCTTACATTATATGAACGTATTATGCTTGATTAAAGCATATTTTGTTATACTTGATTAAAGGACGTATTATTGTCCAGTTTGTGCATGGTATTTCCAGATTGCTAAATTATTTGTACAAAATGCCCCCACCCAAACAGTGAAATGATTATTGCTGAATCAGAACAGTGGTCTTCCTTAATTATACCATTGATTAGCTGCCAGTTCCCTAGTGCTTAGCAAGCAGAAATTAAAAATGTAGCTGACATAAGAACGTGAAGTGCTGAACAAATGAAAATTTGATACATAATCCATCCACATCCCTTGGAAGGGCTACTCAGAGAGAGGATAAATGCACTAAATTTCTACTTTCAGTAATACTCAGTATGTCCTCAAAGTTTCTCGCCCTGCGTAAGTAACAGCTGAAATGTCGTAGACCCTTTTGTTTTGTTTTCTGTTCAATTGTATTAACTTAAAAATCCACTTAATGGGTCGTCATATGGAGAAGGCTTTGCAAAGGCAATTTGAAGATCTATTTCTTAATACAGCTTTGCCAGCGACATGGGACTTAAGGCAAACCACTTTCTTCCCCTCTTCCTTCCTCTCCCATTTCCTATCTGCTTGTCTGGTATCGATCTGTACATTGTTCAGGTCAGGGAAGTGCTCTTGCTGTAACTCTCAGCTGTCTCAAGTTCCAAGAAAACTTTGGCTTTGCAATACATCAATACAAACCATTAAAAATATGGCCTTAACGCAAATATACTGAGCATGACTAGATAAGCTTTGACTGCTTTAAATGTTTGGATTCTCATGATGTTGACAGTGTTTGGTTGAAAAGTTCAGAATAATGAGTCAACTTTCCTCGTTGTTAATCTTGTATAAATTAACAAAGACTTCAGAGGGATGCACTCGTTAATGTAATCAATGTTGTTTCTTCTTCAAAGTAAGCGTTGCATTTGACTTCACTGAGTTCACAAAAAACTCGTGGATGGAGTGATCCAGAACTTTTCAGGTTTTAATGCAGGCTTTCAAAAATCTTAGTGCTGTGGGTATGTGATTAAAAAAAAAGTTCCCTTTCTAATTGAGATTTCTGTTAAGTGATTAAGACTCCTCTTTTGAATAAAAATCCTTTTAAAGCCCTGTTGAGTGTATTGGATTAAAACACTGTTTTTTCCTTCATTGTTAGAAAGTGTGGACTTCATTTAGTTAAGACATAGTTGCCCACCTTGAGACTGGTATAAATATTAGCGCTAGTCCTAACAATATGGTAATGTCCTTTGCACTATAAGATAAGCTTGTTGTTATATCATACTCGTTAATAAACCTTGGAAATTTAGTCAGACTTTGGAGGTTGTTCCTGTTCTACAGGGCAAGACTGGATGTTTTAAATCTGCAGATGCTACTGTTGGGATATTTAACACTCAGGTGTTGTTCTTTTTCCAGTTGTTTAATAATCACAACCGTAGAGGTGAAATAAGAAGTCCTGTAAATTCAATGTCATTGAAAAGCACCTAATGCAGAGAACATCTTTTGCAGCGATTGCCCTTTGGCTTATTGTAGAGGAGAAGAACGAGTCATGTGCAAGAATGGCAGTTTTCTGACATGCACGTAGGTGTTGAAAATTGGCTCTTAGTATTTGATAGGACCAGCTGGTGCTGTGGACCTGTTACTTCCTGAAAACTTTTTGAGAAGCTGGTTAGACAGGTGAAGTAGAGTCTAAAAGCAGCCACTTAACCCTGCCTATGCACAGGAAAAAGTGAAGGGACCATCTGTGCCACATTTAGTAGGTAAGAAATATCTACTAGGTAAGAGTGCAAGTGAAACAACTCCCACTGGGCCGAGGAAAAGATTCCAAGTGTATTAATGTTCAAGCTACAAAGGAACATGAGAGGAGGTGCATTTTTTTTTTTTATTTAGGTGTTTATAAAAGGGCTTGGTTAAAATGTAAGCCCCTGTTTCTGAGAGCAATTGAGAAAGTCTACTCTCGAGTGAGGTTTAGCCCACCAGGCTCCTAAGCACATTGTTTAACCTTAAAACCTAGCAGATGTTTTAATCCTTTTCAGTTTTAAGCTAATATTCGGAATATTTTAATTTTTTTTATACCAGACTTTATGCTTCTAAATATTGAATTACAAATTATAAAGGAATTACAAGTTTTTTTGAGATGTGGAGGAATAACATCCTGTGTTCTCCTACCAGCACATAGGAGGCAGTGTTGGCTCAGAAAGATGTAACTCGACACTCGGGATACCTTTTTGCTGGAACAGTAACTGTTCATTTAGACTTAAGTATAATCTGTTTCAAGGTAGAAAGTTCCACATGAGAGGATGTGGAAATGAGGCTGTTGATTTTTTTTTTTTTTCTTGTGGTTTTACTTGCATCCCATTTTTCCTAGCAATTTAGAGTGTAGTAGGAGGTTCTCTTTTGAGTGGTACATGAATTTCCTATTTCTTTTAGCCCTTAAAGCTCAGTATTCAGGAAATAAAGATGCAGTTCAAAAGCTGTTAGAAGTTTCTCCTTGATATTTTATTTTTAATGAAGTTTTAAAATAACCTATGAGATGATAGCAGGGAAACTGTCAGATACAGTATAACTTTTACAATTCTTATCTTCATAATAGTTTATTATCCACAGGATAATCACAGTGATTTGTTGATGAGTAGGAAAGGTACTGGAGGTCTTACAGACCTTCTTAAATTGCTTTTCTCACTGTTGAAAACTGAACCACGTAATGATTTTACGTCCTGTTGTCAAGTATATGCATTTGGAGATTAACATACAGCAGTTACATATAAAGAGACCTTGATCCTTCTGTTCTTGACGTCTAAGTATAAATCGGTTGACCACAGCACAAGGCCTATAAGCAGCAGAGTTTAATTCTTTCAGCTTTAGTAGTATTCAAAATGATCGTTTTCAAAGGCTTCAGAAAAGAGAGCCCAGATATCTCTCGGGTTTGGGTTCGCGAAGTCTTTCTGATTGTTCTTTCAAGTACCTCCACACCCAAATACGATGCAGTTTAAAGAAGCCCTCCTTCTGCCTCTTCTGATCAAAAGTTCATATGTAGTAGAGGAATTCAGCTGGGTCTGAACAATTACTGGTAAGAGATATAAAATCGCAAATACATCAAGTTGCCCAAAATTTTCCTCTCAAAAAGGGTATTAGTAATGTCCTTTTATTGATAAAAACTATTTAGAAGGAAAGTGAGACTACAAAAACCTGAGTTTATTTTGTCTTTTGCTGCGTTCTTTTTTTTCCTCTTTTGTACGCAATCTTGTGTCATTAAGGCTCAAGAAAAATAACATTGCTGTGTCTTGCAGTATTTTTGTCTGTATTCATCATTTATCCGCTTGCTTGATTTGGCAGCAACACCTGAGCAGGCTGTGGCTCGGGATGGCACCCAGGGATTTAATTTTCTGACTTCCAAGGCAAAAGGCAGTGTCTTTCCCCACACAGCTCTCACCCAAAATATTTCATGATTGAACAGAGGATAATTTGGATTGTTGATAAGGCTGGTTTTTGACTGCTGGAAAAGATTGGATGTTGTTGGAATGAAGCAGATGGCAGGTACCCCGATCTCAGATATAGAAGTCTGTGAGAGGTAATACAGGTCCTAGTGTGCAGGGACTGCAGAAGTCCATGCGCAGGACTTCGTCTGCCCTTTTATGTATAGTTTATAATTGGGTTTGTGTGAGGGGATATTTTGTTGAACACGGTAGACGTATATGCTAGTAAGGGAGGAATTTTGAATCTAGCGAAAGTACAAGCTCTCATGGGTTTGTTTCCATTGCCTTGACAGATCTCAAATTGCAGGGAATATAAACTGTGGTTGAAGGATGTTATCTGTTTACATAGGCTTACAGATATATATGATCTGTCTGCTTACAGTACTTCTGGAAAGCATGCTTGCCATCGCCCTTTTCTGCATGTAGTGGATATTTAAGTCTAAACAAAAACATGTGAAATTTATTTCTGCTGGCCATATACTCTCACAATAGCTTTTCACTTCAAACCAAAGGCTGGGCCGCCACCTCTCGCAAACACAGTGCTTATAGTAGAGATGTTAGAATTTTGGATTGCTTAACCATGTTCCGTGCCAAAGGGAAATAGCATAAATGTTGCCATTTAAGACTATTGCTCAGCAGTGACCCTTTACGCATTTCTTCTGTGCATCGAAGTAGTTCGTTGCCAATAAGGCCAGGGAGTACACTTGGAAGGAAAATGCATGCTCTTCTGTGAATTCCCTTGGAAAGTTACAGGATCTATTGCAAGGTTTGCTGTACAAATGACAAAAATGTACATCGAAACTGGTTTGGGTATAATTATCTCCATTCCTGATAGTTAGTTTAGAAAGATACTATGCTATGGAATCGGAAGTGCTGTGGCGCTGCTTTGCATCTCTTATTCATGGAAATGAGCTGCTGCAAGGCGTGGTGATGTGTCTCTGTTGTGTGGTTTAGGAAGTTAAACATTAAAAGTACGAGGGAAAACATGCTGCAGTGGAAGCAGATGAGATTGCTCAAGTTCCCCTGGTTCTTTGAGAATCCAGTTATGCCAACATAACAATAAAGAGGAAAGGAACAGCGCTGTCGATTCAAACTACAAAAACTCCATGAATAAACAGTCACATTTTAGCCACATCCCCATCCAACTTTAAGTGCTTCCAAATTACACTAGATGAATAGAGGAGAGTTCTTTTTTCCTTTCTTTCCTCCCGATAATTGTCAAAAGGAGTTTTGTTATTGATGTATCGAATGTTCCTGATTTGTACATCGTGGAGATAATTTAACAGTAGCTTTTGTGACTCACAGTTTGGGGTTATTTTTCTTACTTTGGCTAAAATCTTTTATGTAAAAGCAGATTTTGATGCTTGTGCGTTACTCTTCTAGATTTATTCACTGTACTGATGATTCCCCTGACCCTTCCTTGGACTACGAGGTAAGAGTCTTTGCATGATTTCTAATTTAAGTGAATTGCTCACAGAGAGGCTGCCATTTGTGCTTGGGTATGTGCCCGTAAAATTTGTTTTGTTTGTTTTCACTGTGTTGCTTGGGCAGTGTGGGGAAGCCTGGTTAAGCACTCCAGGTCATAAGGAGTTCTTTTAATTACAGCTCAGAGATGAGCTCAAGTTTGGACTTTTGAAGCTTCCTTGCAGTTTCCTCTCATGTTTTTTGGGTTTTGCCAGGAAGGACAAGTTCAAAAGCTGAAAGTCATATATTCTCAATAGTTTGCTCCTTATGAATATCACAGTTGAGGTTACTAAGAGAGAAGCTGGATGGAGTGGCTGGGGACATCCTGAACTGATGTGGTCTGTCATATCTTGTTTCATATGCTCATTGCTGGATTAAAATGTTAAGTTAGCAACATAGATATTAACGATATTTTAAACTGTATATGTGGTGCTGTTGCTTTTACGATAGCATCTAGTCATGTCTCTAGTAATAATTTTTACGTAACTACAGCATTTGTCATCATCCTGTGGGCTTAAAGGGCTTTAGAAAAGTGAATGAGCCTGGTTTTTTTTTTAAAGCACTATCTTAATGTGCTTTAAAAATACAGGATATCTGAAAGTCGAAACAAAGAGTTTCGTGTTTACACTGTAGTTGGGAATGTCACCTTTGATTACTGAGGTTTTTCTGTTGCAATTGTTAGGTGTTGGGAGTTTCCAGTACCCACGAACCATAATTGAGGCCCTCAAAATAATGCATCCATCTGAATACTTCAGCTTAGGAAATGCAGAAACTTGAAAAAGTGCCAGAGATATGCTTTAATTACCAGGCAGTCTGTCCTATAATGGTTTGGTTACTATTTCTATCTTGTGTCCTTATTTTAACTGATTTGCGCCTTCAAAGGCGTCACAGAATTCTGCTTGGGTGTGTACCAGAATAGAGGTTGATTTGGTTAAATTTAATTCTGCTCATCAGCTCTTTTGACTAGGGAGCAACTTTCTGCCAATTCCACGACAGATTTGATGTGTTGTACAGCAGGATTTTTTTTTGTTGTTTTCTGTGCTTTATCATTAATGTAACTTTGAAGTTGTTTCATAAACAGTTAAAAATGCCATCCAAAGTGGCAGAAAGTCAGATAATTAAGGTGGAAAGGGGCCTCAGGATGTCTATAGTGCGTTCTTATGCTCCAAGCTGGGTATGCAATGAGATCAAATTGGGTTGCTTGGCAATATATCAAATTTGCTCTCAAAACCTGAGTGGATGGACGCTGGGCAACCTTTGTGAGGTCTTCATGGTGAAAAAGTTTATTCTTACATCCAGTTTGAATCTTTCTATTTATACTTTAAACTAGTTTGAACTAGGTGGCCTTTAAAGGTACCTTCCAACCAAAAGCATTCTGTGACTCTATGAAATATGTATTAACTCTAATTGCTTTGAAGTATTTGCTAAGATGATTATGTGAACTGCAGGTTGAGATTGTTTTGTTTTCTTGTGTGAGGAATAACTTCAGAGGCCGTCTTATCATTGCAACAAAACTATAGGTCTAGCAGGTAAACCTGTTGACAAACGTTAGGTGTTACCTTTCTGAAACAATACTCTGTCATTTGTTTTTCCTCTACAGCTCGTTCTTCGCAAATGGTGTGAACTAATTCCTGGGGCAGAATTCAGATGCTTTGTCAAGGAAAACAAGCTTATAGGTAAGGATTTGCTTAAAGGTAAGATTATTAGGTGAAGTTCTTGGGAGTTTGATTCCTTGAATCAGAGTTAAATCTGAAGACAGTTCTTTCTTATCACACCTCATTTCTGGAATTAATGTTTTCTTCTTCTTTCTGTAATTTAAAATGCGGCATGCCACATTTCTCTTTCCACTGTATTTGAAAGCCTGACAACACAGCATGCTCAAAATTACAGTGGGAATATTCTTAATTCTAATTGCTTATTCAGAAACCTCGCCCAAAGGCTGTTTTGTAAGTGACTCTTTTATATTCAGAAGTAAATTGCAACATAGGCAGCTTGCAAAATGAATACAGATGCAGCTGGGTATTAAGCTGATAAAACCTGACCACATGTGGATATTGTATGCAGAAAGCTGGGGAGGTCAGAACATGTCCACAGGTGTATGAGGTGTCTGAGCTCCATCACATTCAGTGGAGCTTAGTCAGAAAACCTGTTAATCTGTTACTCTGGTTCAAAAACCTAATTGTAAAATGTTTCAAGTGGCAGTGAACTGGTTATCCACAGCGTGCAAAGAGCCTGGAGGTGCATTGGGAGATCGGTGACAGCCGGAGGACAGGAAGATTGGGCTACAACATGTATTTTGGGCAGCTGTAGCGTAAATTTTGCTGAATTATACTCTTCTAGATGTATTGACTGCTCTCTGCTAACTATAACAGGAGCTTAGGCATCTAGTGCACATACAGGTGCTTGAATTGAGGGGTTTAATTACAGGCTAAATACTACTCTGGAGTTTCAATTTGGTTTTGGTATGGTCTACCATGGAATCTTTAAAGATGAACAGAAATGTAAGTAGCACAGGACTGGTGCACGTATGTCCTTAACAAGATTGAATTGTTCTGCCTAAACTCTTCTAACAAGGAAATGTTACAGCAGCGATGTAGCAAAGCTCTAATCCAGACTTCATAGGAAATAAGGTGATTTTTTACTTCAAAATAAAACCAAGTTTGCTCATTTTGTCTGTCTCATACCTACATATTCACAAGCACCGAGGTGTGTATCTACAAGTGATCTGTCCAGGATTGCTTGTGATGATGTGGAAGTGAAGGGATATTAGTTATTTAGTCCTCATCGTTTCTCCTGCCTTATTTTGGATGTGCCTTTTTGTACCTGTTAGGAACTGTCAGCAATTTGTGTCTCCATCCTGTCCCACCTCTGTGAATCATTAGGAATGTCCTCCCTGTTCTTTGTTTCCAGATCTGGTCGTCCTATGCGGCCGCACGTGGATGTTTTGGGATGTGCTAATCTAGGTGCTGTCAACACATTCCGTTCTCGCAGCCCTTTTATTTGGCTGTTCCTTCTGGGGTTTCTGCTCTCATCTTCCCATTCTCTTGCAGGGTTTATTACAGTTCTCTGTAATACAGTTAATCTTGCTAATAGCAGAAATTCTCCATTAAGCCAGTATTGCTTAATGGCTGCTGACATGGCTTTTTGAAGGGGGAAGAACTAAATCCTGTCCTGTTACACACTGCTGGAACACAACTGCCAGAGATGTGTATCACTGCAATAACCTCTAAAACATTTGAATGTAGATTTATTATAGAATATATATTTACTTTCAAGTACCTCAAAGAATTTGTATGCTGGCTAATTAAACACTCTGTGTATTTCATTACTAGGTTTTAAAACCTACTCGATCTACCAGTATGAGGTTTTTTAGCTAGCACTCCAGCTGCATTTCTGAAGGCAGTTCCAAGATTTTTCACAATCTGTTCCCATGCTCTTAAAATTAATAAGCCTGTCAGTCAAACTAAGGGGTGATACTTGCACAGGGTAGTGAATGATTTTCCAGTTACACATCTGCATCCCTTGAGATGCCACCATCTCTTGGTTTTTGTTTTTAGACCTGAGTTAAGCTTTGCAGTGGTATTAATAATTCAGAATTCCACTGACATAATAAACTTTACATGAACTTTTTTAAAGAGCGTATCTTTGGAGGTAGTCAGCATTGTCTTATAGTAATCTCTGTGGTTTGTATATGGTTAAAATAGCAAACTGCCATCATTGGTACATCTTTCTGGGAGGATTCTGGCTTTTTCTTCCCCTAAATATCATGAGTTACTCATTCTGCATTGATGGGGCAGGTCTGGAGCTGACATTTGTGCAGCAGGATGTTGCAGTGGTTTGTGTTGACATATCCTGTATGAGAACTTCTGCCCACTAAGTGGTGTGCAAGTATACAATCCAACTGATGTCAACTTAAACTGTTGTCTTGTAGGTGAACGAAAGTCTGAAATTAAGAGCTCATGATGTAGCTGGGATAGTTTATCTGATGTCAGATAGGCAAGAAAGCCCCTCAAGGGGGGGTGAATGGGAGAAATAAGGTACTAGACTGTATGCCATCTAGTTGATTTTAGGATTTAAGGTTTCACCTGCGGTGCCATATCCAATGGGTACGCTTTATTCCACCCTTAATAAATTGATTAATGAGGATCTTTATGCTACACCAGGATCTGTCATCTTTGCTAATGCTTATTTCGTGGTTCCAAATTCTTCTCACTACATCTGATGTGCAGAACAGAAACGGTTTTTGACCAGAGTAACCAGGGGGAATAACACTAAAAGGAAAAGATAAGAACTGGAAACTTGAACTCGGGCAAAGGTTCCTCCTGAAGTTCACTTAAAAATAGTCAAAGCATGAACTTATAAAACGAGGTTTGCAAAAAATGTGGGGCAGACTGTTCAAGGAACAAATTCCTGGTGGAAGTGCTCCAAGTATTGGAGAATAAAGCCAAACAGTAAGTAATTCTTAATGGTTGAAACTTGGGAGAACTCCATCTTCTCAAATACAGATGATAAGTGCATTTTTGTCTGGCTGACTTTTTTTTTTGCATGCCTAAAGGTCTTTGTAATCACCTAAAATTATTGACAGGTATATCCCAGAGGGACTACACTCAATACTATGACCATATCTCTAAGCAACGTGAGGAAATCTGTAGATCGATACAGGAGTTTTTCAAGAAACACATCCAATATAAATTCTTGGATGAAGACTGTAAGTATCTTAAGCCTTCACTTAACAAGGGGGCCACGGGGAGGGGAAGGAAGATGTTTATTAAGCTTTTTAAGTACTCATTGCACACAGAGTTACAAAGACTTCAAAACAGAAATGAAGGGTCTGTCTCTTTGGAGTTTTTTGCAGGGTACTGGGAGGTTTGAAGTCAAAAGGGCTTGCAGGGCAAAGTCCACAGAAAAGAGCTGTGTCCTCCTGCCGCTTGCTGAGCAAGTGTGTTCCCTCCACAGTACACCAACGTGCTCAATGCCACTTTACTGCTGGAGATTCAACTGTTAAAACAAGTACTTCTCACCCCCAAAAATGGCATCCTCAATATTTTAAGTCTGTGGCTGTGCATCCCTCTCTTCATAGCTATTGCTCTCACATGGCTTGTTTGGTTTTTTTTCTGATTTGGGAGAGTCTTATTGCTCTTGTGGCTGGAGCATGCAGAGCAATGTAGTTTTTGAATTACTATAAAATTGAGAACAAAAAAACCCTGAAGGAATAGGCTGGAGCTTTTCAGGAAGACACAGCAAATGAGTGCAAGATCCCTTCAGAAGGCAAAATGACTATTTTTTTTTAAGGCTTTTTCCTCTTCTACTTGTTTTTCATTAAGAAAAATTCTAAACTTGAGAAGTGAGGTAGGAAATGCTTAACAAAAAGCATCCAGTAGTAAGCAGAATACTTGTTCATAAAGAAATTGCCAAATGGTTGCAGCTAAATTATTGATTTATGCCTTGAAGAAAAGATTTGCAAGTTTATTTTCAAGAAGTTAGGATAATTTCTGTGAGAATATTGATGCACAGTTTAGCTGCTGAAACTTTTGAATAAAGGCCATGATACTTGATACACCTAAGCAGCCCAAGTAAATTGTCTTGTTCTTTAAATGGGGAGTCCTTTACAAATTTTATTGAAAATAGTTTCCTGACATGGCTTAGTGAGAACAGAATAGTGTCTTCTTGTGATGGGTGATCAACAGCAGTGAAAAATATGATGAAGGAAATAAAATTGGGTCAGGCATGGGCCAAACCTCAGTTTAGTAAAATACATAATACAACTGACAAACAATTATTATGTTTGTGTTCTGTAAAGCTTTGAATACTCAAACTTTAGGTAAGTTTTGAACGTGGTTAATTATTTTGCTGAGCCACCAGAGCAGTCAAATAGATCCGTCCTGTCTAACTTGCTGAAAAGGATACCTTTTAATGCCAGTTTCTCTTATAATAAAACTCTTAATAATTTGCATAGTTCCTTTATTTCAGTCCAGAGACATTCTCAAGGACCACTGCTTGGAGAAAACGAGTAGTCTGAAAATCAGTATACTAGTTTGATAGATCTATATAGCCTTAATGTTTTAAAGTAAGATCAGTCATATAGATCTGACATCCTAATTACCATCTTTTAATTTTCTTCTGTGTTCCAACATAATTTTAGCTGGTATGTAATCAACTGATAGATAAGAATTCAGGGCACTATTTTTGGAAACCGATGCCTAGATTTAGGCTCTGAATCTGCTGTCTGGCGAACTGAAAGGTCTGAAGTGTCATCTTATGTAAAGGACGTAAAACTATATCATCTGAGTTACCTTCTGGGAAAAGGAGGTTTCAGGGTGACCTTCTGGTGTGAAGGTTTGTTAACCTTTTGTTCTTAGTCACTAAATGCTGGTGACTTATCTGTCTGCAGAGAAATGCACAGAATGTTTTCCGTTTTTTACCACCTGTCATTCATCCCACGTCATATCCCTTGATCCACTGTTGGTAGCATATGTGTTGTTAACAACAAAAATCTGGGTTTGCTTGTTTGTTTGCTTTTAAAAGGAAAGGTATTATAGCTCTTTTTCTTGACTTCTTGTTTCTTTGGGGGTTTTGATGCTGTTTGCTCTGCTTTTTCCAGTTGGTCTGGTAGCATCTCCAGATGGAAGAGTTGAGTCAGAGCAGCTGAAGCATTGCAGACTCAGAGCAGTAGGATAACAGATGGGTGAATGCTTTATAAATACTTCTAAAAGATGTCAGAACCCTCTCAATACCTTTCATAAGAGCCCAGTAAGAACAGTATCAATACATATTGTAGACTTGAGCCTTGGCTTAACCTTACCCTCCATTTTGAGCAATTGCTGCTACACTTTTACTACAGTCTCGCTGGCCTGTGACACTTCTGCTCGGAGGTGGTCCCTAAGAAGAGGGAACACTTCAGGTTTTCTTCTCTATTCAGTGTCCTTGGGTGTCCTGAACTACTCACCAGAGTGCAATCAGTCTTTACGAGGACATAAATCCTGCTAAATGCTGTGGTCCTCAATGATTGCCCTAGCTTGCTTTAAGCTGTCAGGCATCATTTTATAATAAAGCTCAAACGCATGCTTTCCATTAATGAAATTTGACTAATGAGAGTACACGGTACAGGCAGCAAGTTCAGTTGAACAGCTGGAGGAAAAAACTTAGGGTTGCTGTGCTCCTCTTCACATCGATGGCTTAGCCACCGAGGGCTTGTTTTCTCAAGAAAATCGTAACACTTAATTCCGGAGTGACATTTTAAATTGATGTAACTGAATTTACGCAAAAAGCTGTGTGAAGTTTTAGCCTGTATGGTCAAAACCAGTTACGTGACTGGCTTTGGTGCTGTTGAGTTGTGGTTTGCCCTTAGCCCGGCCAACTTCGCATGAAATGTTAGATTGAGCTGCTGAAGAGCTTTACGTGCGTGAACGTGATCAATCAAGATCTCTGTTGGTGACAGGCAGCTTCCTGAGCCGTCGCTGAGGCTCAAGTGTTCTTCAGTCATATCCTGAGTTTAGTTTATCCCACATATATTGGGAAATCTCGTAGCCGAAATATTCCCTTCCTTATTAGCGGAGGAAGTGACAATACAGTATTTATCTGAGGTTTTTCTAAATCTGGCTTTTCTTTCTTTCTGTTAAACCGGTACAACTTCTACATGTACTCATGCCTGAATGCTTATCTGTTGATTTTCCTAGCTGAAGAGAAAGACAAAGGTTTTGTTTAATCTAATGGAACAGAAGCTCATAGAAAGACGCGTGTATAATGATTCACGCTTAATTAAGTCAAGGGGCAGGATAACAACGGAGCTGCGCAAGGCAGCTTTGCGTCAAGCACCCGATAGTGAAGACTGTTTGAAAGAGTTGTGGAGAATCCGTAGGTGTGCTGTATCTGCTCTGGGTTACATTCAACAGCCATTTCTCTGCCACCTCCTCCTCAGCACACCCACCGACCCCTTTGTTCCCGCAACCTGTTTGTCTCGTCTGCTCAAGTCCTAATCCCCGTCAAGCGGGGACTTTCTCTTATTAAATGCTTGTGCAATGTCTTGTGCAGTGGAGTCTCGATCCTTCCTTGAAATGTCTCGGGTCTGCTGTAAACCAAACAGCAGTAATGTCCAAGATAAGCTAAGAGTTTATCAAATGTTCTACCCTGGGGGGAAAAATCAGCAGAAGAAAACAGCATTAAATGGAAAAACCGAGCAGCTGATCTCTTAGTGCGTTAGCAGTAGTTCTTGAAATGTTTCGGCTCCCTCTTGGAAATGAAACTAATTCTGGCGTGCAGTTCTTTAGACATATTGACTTTGCAGATTGTCCTGTGTACACAAGTATCTGTTCAGATTTAGACGTCTTCTCTGATATTATATATCTTTTAAGATTAACATATTTTCTTTTCTCCTTTTCAGTTGTTTTTGATGTGTACAGAGACAGCAGGGTAAGTGAACAATAGGTTGTATAGAGTTGTTTATTCTGTGGAAGCTCTTCCTGGAATGCTACAGAGATGAGGCAAATAATAGCTTCATCTTCCTAGAAGTGGTGCTGGCGTGGAAAGAATAAAATAAAATAAAATCCAGAACCACAGCAACCTACTTGATGTTATAATTCTGTTCCCTGGGTCTTTTTCTATGCTAGACACTCTCCACAACAGGCGAATAAGAGGATTAGGGGTGTAAATATGTCTGTGGCGGTGATGTAATTATTTAGGAAATATCTTCCAGAGAAGTAGCCTGTCTTAAAGCACATAACTTTAGCTTCAGCTGCAATTCTGTCAGTTCTATGAATCTACTGAAGGCAATTTAGCTTTCTTTTAAGATGGGTACTTAATTAATATCATGCAGCGTTACTAAATTGTCTTAGCGAAGCACTACCTGTTGCTAAGGTTCCCTCTGCACAGTGTTTGCTCTGGGTGCTTTTGACTGAAATGTACCTGAACATTCAGCCAGAATGGCTGGGATATTAAAAAGAATAAGGTGGGGGTGATATTTTGCTTGCTAAAAACCAAAAAAAAGTGGGGGATTCTTACCACTTTTTCATTTTAAAAAAAACATTCCTTGGGTGCATTTGTGAGTTTGCTTGGTTTTTATTTTTCCCCCTGTGGTGGTTTTTCCTGTAGGATCTGAGCTCATCAAAACTAATCATTTCTTCAGCCTGTCCTTGTGAGGTTGGAAAATAACTTGTACTTCGTATGTGAAAGTCAAGGGTACGAAGGGATAGTTGTCAAAAGAGTAGGTGAATGTGGTGTGCCCGGTTGGTGACAGGTGGAAGTTAATGGTTTTCTTTTTGAACTGCTCCAGCTGTGGCTCCGCTCGGCAGCTCAGAACATCCAGGTAGTGATGGAACGGGGAGAAATGTCCCATCTCAACTGCAGGTGCCAAAATCTGAGTCACCTTCTCCTCTCCTAGTATCAGCAGAGAGAAGCAGGTCAGATGTTTTGTGCTTGAAAGGCACACATGTAGTTTTTTAAAATCAACCGCAACCAAAAATGCATTATGCAGCCTTAAGTATCAAAACCTTATTTTGGGAATCACAACCTGATTTTGGAAATCATAGTAGTGCATGAGAAGTGAATCTTTGTTTTAGCTCAAATTTCTGCCCAAATCCTAAAGTAGAAATGAAAAAAAAAAAAGGCTATATACTTTTGCTATGTACGTTTATAAGTCTCACTGTTTGACTTGTTTACAGTTGGGGGATTGGAGAATATTTTTATTTCAATTTGGAGTATTTTGTAGTAAGTCCTGATTCTGGCTTTGAATGTCACTAAAGTATTTTGGAGTTGTGTCATAGTAAATCATGCCATAGTTTGCAAAACAGAAACTAAGCAGGAATGTGTGTTGTGGAACACGACTATTGTACCGTTACTCAGAACAACTTTTGATGTGTGTACCTAAAATCAGGCCATGGGCTCAAAACAGCTGTGCCGAATGGTCATAAAAATCCCCTGTCCAGGCTGAGAAGGTCAGACTTGAGGATGCTGTCAAGTGAAACGACGAGCGACACTTGAGCATTGGCCCAGGTTCTGCTCTTGGGTGCTCTGCCTCACAGCTGAGGCACGAAGGCAGATTATTGAAGTAAAAGGTTTCAGCCTGTGCCATCTCAAATGAGCAGCTTTTCTTCATCTGCCAAGATAAAATACATCTGTTTCTGGATATCTCTCGGTGCCTTCTGCCCTCAGGTCTTGTAAAGTGCCAGACAGCCCTTTGTGTGTCAGATCCTCCTCCTTTCACTCCTGCTTTTGTGGTTTGCAACTGTATTATTCATCACTCTTTGTATGTGAGTTACGGGCAGCAGAAGAATATTAAGTGATTAATTTCCAGAGCCTGTGCTCCTCATCAGGCCAGTTGCACAGCAACCTCACCTACAGAACAAGAGAACTGCCCCGTGTCTGCTTATTTTAAATTCTTTCAACTCTAAATATTCAGCTTGGAGGAGCTTGTTCTTTGATGTGGTTGTGAACGAGCG
Organism: Pampusana beccarii; assembly: GCA_013399365.1. Lineage (NCBI taxonomy): Eukaryota > Metazoa > Chordata > Aves > Columbiformes > Columbidae > Pampusana > Pampusana beccarii. Next base: position 374,628 of record VWYH01005525.1, on the reverse strand, counting down.
CACCCCTCTCCCCGTGCTTGCTTTGGTTACTGCAGAGGCTGCTCGGAGTCGCTGCCAGAGGTGCTGCTCCTTGAGCTGGAGGGTGGCAGAGAAGCGGTGGTGGCCTGGTTGAGAACAAGCTTTTATGTCCCTGCCTTTCCTGTTACGCTCTCTTCACCGAGCTCATCCAACTTTGCAGTAAAGTCATCTTTTAAAGGAAGAAACGCTGTCATACAGCCTTCCAAGCTGGGTGACCTGGAGACCAAGTCCTGAACAGGTTACCTTGCAGGACTGGTAGGCTGTTTTCATTTGGATTCACCACTTATTTATTTTTTTGTTCTGCTAACAGTTCTCAACCATTGTGCAACAGCTGACAAGCCTGAGAATCAGCTCTGCTGTTGCTGTTTGCCTATCTCCCAGGTGTTAACACAGAATGTCAGGGATTGGAAGGGACCTCAGAGCTCATCCAGTCCAATCCCCCCGCCGGAGCAGGAACACCCAGATGAGGTTACACAGGAAGGGGTCCAGGTGGTTTTGAATGGCTGCAGAGAAGGAGACTCCACAACCTCCCTGGGCAGCCTGGGCCAGGCTCTGGCACCCTCACTGTGAAGAAGTTTCTTCTCATATTTAAATGGTACCTCCTGTGTTCCACTTTGTACCCACTGCCCCTTGTCCTATCATTGGTTGTCACTGAGAAGAGCCTGGCTCCATCCTCCTGACACTCACCCTTTACATATTCATAACCATTAATGAGGTCACCCCTCAGTCTCCTCCAAACTGAAGAGCCCCAGCTCCCTCAGCCTTTCCTCACACGGGAGATGCTCCACTCCCTTCAGCATCTTCGTGGCTCTAACACTTGTAACCAAGTTCAAGACAAGTCACTGCGGTAAGACAAAGAAAAGCAGTGAGGGCTCCAGACCACTGCTGGTAACGTGCAAACTGGTGCTCGTGTCTCTGCCTGCGAGCGTTGTCACAGTGCATGAGGGTGCAGCTGGAGTCGGGGAGACGTAGCAGTTTGGTTTGCATTTTATCTCTCTTTTAACTTCCTTTGAACAACCTTTGTCATAGTCACTTCCTTTCAGCAGCACATTGCTTAATGCTTTAGTAAAACAAAGCGTGAAGCTGACATGATATGGTAAATCTATTGTTTCCTGCAGGGTGACAAAAAAAATCTTATGTAATACAAGTTAGGTTTTTTTCCCTGCAGATACGCACAACTTTGCTTTCCTGCCTCATGCATTTCTGTGCTCTCATATGACAGAGATTACTAATACCAGAAGATGGCAGATAGATAGCTTTGCTACTGCTCTTTATATACACAGTGCAAGTCGTCTTTAACTACATTTAAACCATGACATTGTGGTTAAGACTTGAAAGAGCATTTAATCTTAAGGAAAGACAATTTGATTACTGACCCAGAATTATATGAGCCTTTCCTGAGCCCTGAAAAGGGATATTTTGTTTTGCCACTTGTCATCAATTTACAGCTACCAAAGCTCAGTGCAGATTTAAGAGCATCTCAAGGAAACAGCTGGTGTTGTAGCTCATGTACCACTGTCCACAGGGAGCGAGAAATGCTGCTGGGTGCTCACAAAAACCAGGTGTGCCTTTCGGTAGCCTTAAAACCAATTTTCTTTTTTTTTTCCCTACAGTGCATTTCTTCTCTAGAGAAATGATCGTGAGTTCCTATGAAAAAGCTGAGTTTCATGTATTTGGGGTGATGAGGAGTCTCTGAAAGCCTTTCATAGAGCACTTTATTAAGTGTAAACATTTCTGATGCAAGGAAAGATTCTCTGAACTGCTGGATGAACTTTGCCAGCCGTCGCTTCTGTCTGTGATTAAATTGGTTCATTAGCTTGTTTTTCTAGTGTGATAGAATGAATCTGAAATTACAGATTCCTCCTCCTGCTGCCTTGGAGCTAACAAAATGTCCCCATTAGCAAAAGTAAAACATGACTTCTAATGAGAATTTGTGACTGCTTTTTGAAGAGGAACAGAGGTGGAAGATGAGAGCAGAGCTTGCCCCGTCCGCTCTCTGCGCCGACAACATCAATATTAGTGCAGAGAGGTTGCAATTGAGCCACGTGAATTTGGGCTTCTTCACCCTTCCGAAACAAGTAAGAAAACACTCAGGTCCGCGTCCCTGCCATTTTTTTGTAGCCGTCTTGTTTCGGTGCTGCTGTTACGGCGCGTTTGCATCTTGAAATTTGCTCTGCGAGAGCTGCACCCTCTGCCCCCAGAGACCTGTGAAAGGCCATGTGCAACCAGTTCCAGTTCACGAGTGTTATCACTGGTTTTGTCTGTGCTGGGACACCCCCACCTGCATTGGTAACTGGCTCTGGTTGGTAACGAAGCAGCCCGAGCATTTCTACTCTCTGCTGGATGTTTCTATATGTTTCCTGTTCTGTAGTGTGTTAGTGGCTTAGGCAGCGTGGGTGGGAGGGGAAGTCTCTAAGCTCTGTGACTGAAGGCTTCAAAAGCATCTTGATAAGTTAGAAACCAGATGGCTGTAGTGTAAATCATTGAATATATTTGCTGTTTGTATCAAGACGGGGAAGATCTTTTAAAAAAAAAGAGAAGGTCCTTCAGGGATCAGGGAAAGAAAGAGAAAGCAAAAGAAGTTTTTAGTAGCTACACAGTCTTCAGGTTTGCTTTCCAGTTCCAGTTCATCTTTAATAAACAAAATAAAACTCTTCAGTGCTGCTCAAGTAACATAAATCTCTTTGTTTCCATATTTGATAGATCTCATTTCTTCCAGATGTAGTACTTGTTTTGCAAATTCGTACTAGCAGTTGTAGTCATATTTCATTATAATTTATTATAATGTTTTATTAGAATAGATGACACTTCGGTAAGAAAAGGTGGCCCAGTGCTGGGGATTATACCTCGAGATGACTCAAGGAACATAAACTATTTCTTGCTCCCCTGCAGATGTCTTCATCACCTTTAATGTGTTGTGTTAGTCTCTCTGCTTTCATTTTTCAATTGTAAAACAGGGACGCTGTTGTGCATGCTACCAGAACCGTTTGGAACACAAATTATTAAAGATGAGGCAGGAGCAACTAGTCTGGACTACTAGTAATAGCTATATTTTAAAAAGCCTTTCAGTTATTCTTTATTTATCTGTATCCGTGCAGCACCTTTCAGCTTTCATGGTCTCCACTAGCATTTTGCAGACCCTGCTCTGTATTTTTAGTGTCCCTTCTGAGACCCAGAACAGCAATTCTTGTGGACTGCTGAATGGACAGAGTGCTGAGGTGGCTTTTGATGGAAAGCAACGTCTCTGTTTGGATGTGTGGTTGGTTGATTCGTTCTGGTTTGGTTGGTTGGTTCGTGTTGTTGTTTTCTTTATTTGTTACGTTCCTTGTTCATGTTCTCTGGGGATCTTGAGGACCCTGAGGGTTAGACAGAACTCCAGTGGTCTCACCTGAAAGCACCTCGTGTAGAACTGAATTCACTTTATCTGAGCGCTCCCTGATCTTCTGTTTAAAAAAAAACAAATAAATTAAGCCACAGGTTGCTGTGTTTTAAAACTGTGTGTAATGTAAGGGATGTCAGAATATTTTAAGCTCTTAAAACCAAGTGATTTCAATTTTAACATCTTTTTATCTGAAGACACGCTGCAGTAATATATGTGTATTCTGGTTTTGTTTGTTTGTGTAAATTCTGTGACTTGTTTTAACTCTTCTATTGTTCCCCTGCAGGGTAAGATTTGGTTAATTGATTTTAACCCATTTGGTGAAGTAACAGACTCCCTGCTGTTTACCTGGGAAGAACTGACCTCTGGGACAAACTTGAAAGGAGAGCAGGGTGAAGGGGAAGCCACAGAGCAGGTACAGCCCTGCCTGACAAACCCAACAGGCGTTTTGGCCTTTTCTTTCTTTGTTAGAGTTGAATTGTGATGCAAATCTCATTGAAATAAAAGGAAAACCTTTAACTCATGAAACGTAAACTCTTTGTAAGTAGAATCTGCTTTTATAGACAGTAGTTAATCTCTACAAGCATCACATGTGAGTTTTAGATGCCTGCAAGGGAATTTTTACTTGGAACAGTACAAACCCACATTGCAGCTTTGACCACATTGCAAAGAACATGCCCCAAAACTTGCTTTTCTGCAGTTCTGATGTGCTCTTTTCAATTCCTCTTAAAATCTGTTACTTTTCTATTTGATCACTTAAAGTTCTGCTTTGTTCCTGATATCTGTCATGCACTTTCCCAGAGTTCCAGATTTATGTTTGGGGAGAGGCAAAAAGAAGCTTCATTTCTGTCTCTTCCTCATATCGAATACCCTTAGGGAAGCTTTGTCCTCTGGTTGAGCTCCCTGGATTTACAGAGCAGGGCTTTTCTATCCCTCCTCCAAGCTGCATTGTTTCCAAAGAAACCTCAAATAACTTCCCGTTAGTACAGAGAGGAAGGAACAGTCGTCATTTATTTGTACTCCAGCTTTTTTTCTTGCTGCATGCTTGAGATGGAGTCCTCACATCTTAACGAGTCCTTGGAGAGCTGGATAGAACACATAAAGTAGCACGTTACTGGATCTTGGGAAGCGCTTGGTAGTTGTCTGAGATGGCTACACTCAGCGTGGCCTTCTCTGTATTTTCTAGCTCTTCAGCTGCATCAGAGGTAACTGAAGTGACGTGTTTTATCGAGCTGATTTTAACATTTGAACTTTGCTTTAGTTCTGTCGGCATTTTCATAAAGGGAAACCCACCGCCCTGCAAGGATGTCGTTCGTGATGTCTTCTCTTCATCCCGCCGCGTGGCTATTGCTGCATGAAAACCATGAACCTTCCTGCTAAAAGCTGTGTGTCTTTTGTGAAAACACACTCCCAATTCTTGAGCTGTCCATGGGACACCCGAATTTTGTTTTGAGGATTTATTTTTCTGTCCCAGATGCTTTACGCACTTTTCTCTGGTGTAAGCCTGGGTGAAAAGTCGAACCGCTTGTTTTCATGCTTCAGCTTACGTCCCATCACAGAATCTGGTGTGAAGTTACTGAAATTCTGCATTAAAAATAAAGCTTCTCGCTGCCATACAGTGGGCAATTATGTTGCATGTCGATATGTTGATCTGAAAATTATACCAAGTTACACAAAACCTGTTGCTACCATTGAGTGTTAAGAAATATTTTTGGATATTTTATGGCAATATTCTTTCCTTCAGTAAGTAAATGGGTTGTAAAGCTTAGATCATAATTTCAGTAAGGTTATATTTGCAAATATGGGTTTAAACTAGGAACCTGTAAAGACAAGTTTAGGGGTTATATCGTAAAGATTTTCTTTACCCACATATTTATGTAGATGCTATTGCCTAAAGTTCCTTATAGCTCCATTATTACAGCACTGTTAAAAGTGTATGTATATTAAATGCATTAATAATTGATACAATGTAGAAATTTTAAAATGGGGGAATGAATGCCTTTATTTGACTTTTTAACTTTTGCTCTTAAGTGGACAGAATTTTTAACAGGAGACACACAATTTTTAGAAAACGCGGATTTAGTTGAACGAATGCCAAATAAACTCATTGGCAAAGTGACTCAGTCTCACAGAGGAGTTGAAGAAACATTTTAGCTTGCTTCGCTTACACCCTTCTTGTCTTATCCAATATCTTTTCCAAAGGACTCTCCGGTTTTCCGTTGTACGAACAGTGAAGTTACCGTCCAGCCCAGTCCATACCTGAGCTACCGGCTGCCCAAAGATTTTGTGGACCTTTCGACAGGAGAGGATGTTCACAAATTAATTGACTTTCTTAAACTGGTAAGAAGCACTGAAAAAAATAAATAAATTCTGCCTTTCCATCTTTGTGAAATGGCAACATCAAAGTGCCTGGTGTTGTGGTTTTGTAATTAATGTAGTTTATGTAATTACAGAAAAAGTAATGTGTGAAGCCATCATAAAATGTATTGTTGATATGATTTTTTTTTTTTAAGTGATAAAGAGCAAGCTTTCATCCTGATCTCACTTCAGCTAATTAATTTTATCTTTATGGAAGCAACGAATGTAGTTTGACAAATCTTACTAAAGGACATAGGTGTTTTCTTTCTTGTTTAAATATAAATACAAACGTAGTATAAATGGAAGTGTATTTGTTGAATGGCTGAAGTTAATGCTTTTAAGAACTCCTTTAAAAGTTAGAAGATAAGTATATTAGGAAAAAACCTTAAACACTTGTTGTTTTTCAATATAATATTGCTTTGTTCCTTTGAACAGTGACATGAAAACATGACATATTTGTAAGCAAGGGAAGGGGGGACAGGTTCCCTTCATCTTGACCACTGACATCTGCCACCACCACCATGTTTTCTGGTTCTTGTATGTGCTGTTGGTGAATGTACAGGGCAAATCTTGGTTTTGACTGGAAATAAAATCCTATTGTTTGGGGTGGGGAAGAGGGTTAATATTGCTCTGTTCCATTTGCTGGAAACATCATCTCTTAACCGTTCGAAAAATGGCTTAGAAATGCAGTCATTGTCTAATATCCATTGTATCTGGAACTAATCGTTGTGATTTATTAGTGCTCTTCCTTCAGATAACTGTGTCCTAACATTATGAACTCTCCCGTTCCCTTGACAGAAAAGAAATCAGCAAGATGACGACTGAGGCATCAAGAAGCATTACACTGAATTACAAGCAAGAAACGTGGCAAAAGCTGTATTTAGCATAACTATTAAACTATCGATTTAAAGAAAACCTGCTTTTTATAATCAGTGAAAGAACCGAGGAGCTGTTCATCCTGTGTCTCTGGTTTATATAAAAGTGTAGAAAAGCCTTTTCAGGGAAACGTGAAAGGTGAGGGTGAGTTCTCACTGGATTCCAGGTTAAACGCAATTATACCACGGTGCAAGCAAGCGACAATCCAAGTGCGACTGAGCGACTGCTTTCCCGTCTCATAATGTGAAGATTGATGCCACTGAAGTGTGTCATTGACTCTTCAGTGATAAATATGATGATATTTAATCCTTGTGCAGTTAAAACATCAAGCATTTTCTGAATCGAGGCACAGTCTTGCTTAAAATATAGTGTAGTCACAAGGAAAGAAAGGAATGTATGTATTTTTCTGTAGTAACCTTTTAAAATTGTAAATTGACTTTGTTTGGGGAGCACTTCTCATCCTTTATGTAAAAAAAAAAAAAGAAAAGAAAGGTGGAGAAGGGATTTCTATTTCTTTGGTATGAGGGCCAGTACTTCATTTCAGAGAACAGCTATAGTAGACTACTTAAGGTTTGAAAATTTTGCATTTCAGGAATTTGAAATTCTGAATGTATTATTTCAAGGAAAGTAATTTTTTCACAGTAGCTAAAGCCATGAAATTTGTTAAACTTCATCCAATTTAATTTCATTTTCATAGTAAAGCTTTCTTGAAACTTATTTTTTAACATCATTGCGTACTAGACACCTGTGGCTTTAATATAAATAGTTAAACGTAACATCAACCTGTAGTTTTATATGTGGACTCAAGTCTTGTTTCTTTTCTGTCACATCTGTAAGTTTCTTAAGAAAATGAATTATCCTTTCAGTTCTTAAAATTCTGTATTCATTAGGTACTTCTTCATGTTTTTTGGATAAAAGGAAGCTTGGCTGAATTTGAGGAAACAGAAGCTCTTGTTACCGACGGCTGTTATTTAGGAGGTGGCGGGAGGACAGTTTCGGGTGAAGAATCAATTAACTTTTGGATGTTGGTGTTTGCCTGGCATCGGTAATTTGTTAACTGCACAATTCCTGAAGAAACAAAAGGACATTTGCAGGTACTCACGGCCCCTGGAAGCTGGTTCCTATTTCAAACCAGTTATGTGATACTTCACGTGTGTATATAAAGCTGTTCATGTTTCTTTGCCTTGCTTCAAATTGATACGGTGCTCGGTTACAATCTGTTCTTAGATGTCAAATCTGAGCTTAGATATTAAATTATTACTTACTGGCTTTATTTAGCTTCAGTTTTGAATGAATACTTACTCTAGTTCAGGAGTATGTAGATTAAGAAACAAGTTCTACCCAAGATATTGATGCAACATCACCGATTTAAGGCTCCTGGCATCTGAGAGTACAAGATCTACCCTTGAAGCGATGAAATCTCCTTCTCAGTAGCTTTTTGTACACAAATGAGATGATCATTAATTCAGGGCTGGGCTATACCTAATCCTGCCACACTGCAGGACTCCGGATGAGTTTTCTCACCTTTATCGGAGGGATTATTTGAGTATGAATGTCTCTAAATCAGGTAGGAACTTCAAAACCTAAAATAAAATCAACAAAGCTTTCCTTTTTCTTTTAAAGTTTCTAGCCATAACTTAACCTATTGTGATGATCTAACCACACTTCCATGACACAGATAACACCCTGGAATTGCCAGCAAATTCATAAATGCTTCTGAACTACGGATTATTGTCTTTAACAATACCAAGTCTTGGTTAAAAGCTGTAAGATAGTTTCCTGCATCTTTTTTTGTGGGCTCCAGTGATTGATTTACCATTATCACAGCTTTCTGTGGTGCATGTTCACCAGAACATACACAGTGCTGGGAATTGGATGCTGGCCCAGCACTTGGCTCCCTAAACAACTTTGTTACTGGTCTGTACTGGTCCTTTGGTTAAAGCACCATTACAATGCCGTGCTGGTATTAGCATGGGCTTAGTTTTAATGAAGAACCATAAAAGGCTGTAGGGCAAAACCATTAGTCCCATGTTCAGGTTCTGACACAGAAAAAGTCCCCGCTATAAAAATCTGTTATCTGTTCTACATAATTAGGTTCTCCAAAATATCATATCCTTACAATTTAAATATATTTACTTTGTTTCTTTCTTCAGCTTCAGGTAACTAAATGTTGAAATCCTTTTGTCTGCTAGAATAAAGATTCCTCTTCTAAAAGGATTTTCATTCCAAATGACCTTTTGATCTGTGAGGATAATTAACAAACGTATTCCTCTGGGGTGAGGAAGCTAATGCTGACACATTAAAAATGCTCCAGATCAGTTTTAAACTGAATAGTATACGACACTGTTTTAATTCATCGTAAAATCAGTTTCTGCCTCTCGCCATCATGCGGAAATTTGAAAATACAAAATTCCGACTGTTCAGGTCCTTGTTCATGTGATTCAATGATCTGATCACCATTTGCTGAGTAAGGGCTAACTCGATACTACGTATTCTTAGTTATACGCTTAAAACGTTCTATAAAATTGTTTGTAATCTCCGCTAGATGACAAACGTGAGAAGTTGTAGAAGGAGGGAGCAGTCAGTAGTTTGTTCACCAGGCTCCTGAGAACTCTGGCTGTGTCGAACGGTTCGAGCATCGCGAGGCTCCGCTTCGGGGCTGCAGCTCCGCCAGGAGCCCCAAAGAAAAGTCTTCGTTGTTTCGCAGCCAAAGTCCATGCTATTTAATCTCCCAAGTGGGGATGGGGATCCAGTAAACCCATCATCAGGAGTTATTAAAATGCACTGGTTTAGTTCAGGATTTGGATAATGCTCCCGTATTTCTGGGCTGCAGGCTGCTCTGTTTGTTCTCCTCTGACTTCTCTTTTTTCCAGTGTTGTCCTCGTCTTTCCTGACCCACCAATCTAATATTTGGGTGGATGTTAAGATTAGAATAAGCAGCAGCATGGATAATACTGATCTGAATTTTAAAACTTCTCTCTGTCCACTTTTCCCTCCCTCTTAGAAGGTTATTTTTTCGAGTGGTGCTCTATAACAGCTGAAAAAAAACCCAAACAAAACTAAAAGTAGGGGAACTGGTGTCTTTAGCTGGAAATTTCATGTATCTGGTTCTTAGGCCTATTGCTGATGTCCAGGGTGCAGAGCTGGCTGGAGCAAAGGTGCTGGGGGAAATGCGCTTTGGGTGCCTGATTAAGCAACGTGGACTATTAAACTAAACTTTCAAGGTTTCAGGCTTTCAAGAACGTGTTGCCAGATGGGAGGATTCCCAAACAGATCAGTGGTAGCGTGGAGATGGGTATTGGGGTGGCACAAACCTGTGGAAAAACACTTCTGGTACCTTTGTGCGCGACTGAGTTGGGCTGCACAAACTGTCCCAAATCTCAAGTGTCGAACGGCTGGAGAAGACCACGGGGTATCTGTCAGTGTATTTGTTATATATATATATATATGTATATATATTTTTATATATATACATGTATATATAAAAAGGTGAATCAACTCGGAAACTGCTAAATATTTTCAACCATAGAGGCCAAGGGTACACAGTTCAGGTTGTGTTTGGGTAGCAAGTCTATCACTTCAAAAAATAATACTTAAAATGCGTATCTCTGGATAAGAGAAGATGGACTAGAGAAAAAGACCACAGTGCTTTTGATTCGTGAAGCATACTTGGTAACGCTGATATTTAGATGTTTAATAAATCTGTCGTAACAAAAGTTTGCCTGGCTGTTGAATTAACAGTGTCTTTATTTCTGTTTGAATTTGGTGACCTCTGTAAAGATAAACTCCCCAACGTGTCATCCTCCTGAAATTATAGAGAATTAAAATAAAATTTGTTGCCATAACTGAGATATTTTGTGCAGATCCGAAGAGCCCTTTACGAGAACCTTTCTCCATGGAAGCACGATAGTTCTAAATAAGCTTTCAGGAGAGATCTGTGACTCCTAAAGAAGCACTGCTAGCCAAGAGAAATAAAACAATCAATACCTGTTATTTCTAGCCTTTGGAGTTCAAATGCAGATGGTGGAGGGGCTTGGAATTTTGGTTTCTGTCTTAGCTTCTGCCATGAAGTTGTGTCCACAAAGACTCTTGCACTTCATTGATGTAAATGAATTATTCATTGGAGCTGGGACTAAGAGGCAGGAGAACAAAGCAACATGTTGAGCTAAAACATCTGTACGCTGCTATGAGGAATGCGCAGGAGGAACTCGGTGTCAATATGTGTCAAAAATGGTTGATGGGCATTGCAGAGACTTCGGGAGATGAACTGCAGCACTGGAACAGAGACCTGTGGTTCAGGAAGGGCTGGAGGCATCACGCTGAGCATCAACAGTGTCCCTGTTCCACATCTTGGAATCATAGGATAGTTTGGGTTGGAAGGGACCTTCAGAGCTCATCCAGTGCCCCCCCTGCCATGAGCAGGGACATCTTCACCAGATCAGGTTGCTCAGAGCCCCGTCCAGCCTGGCCTGGGATGTCTCCCGGGATGGGGCAGCCACCACCTCTCTGGGCAACCTGGGCCAGCGTCACATTAACTTCATAATGAAAAATTTATTCCTTAATGTCAATCTAAACCTGCCCTCTTTCAGTTTACAATGGTTGCCTCTTGTCCTGTCACAACAGGCCTTGCTAAAAAGTCTGTCCCCATCTTTCTTATAGGCCCCTTTAAGCACTGAAAGGCCACAATAAGGTCTCCCCAGAGCCTTCTCTTCTCCAGCTGAACACCCCAGCTCTCTCAGCCTGTCCTCCCAGCAGAGCTGTTCCAGCCTCGGATCATTTCTGGGGCTCCTCTGCCCCTCTCCAACAGGTCCATGTGTGTCCTGTGCTGAGGACCCCAGAGCTGGACCAGCACTGCAGGTGGGGTCTCAGCAGAGCGGAGCAGAGGGGCAGAATCCCCTCCCTGACCTGCTGCCCACGCTCCTTGTGATGCAGCCCAGGACACCATTGGCTTCTGGGCTGCAAGCGCACATTGCCGGCTCATGTCCCATCTCATCCACCAGCACCCCAAACTGGGAAATCTGTTGGAAATGGAAAGTATTTTTCTACTTGCGTATCTGTGGGGAAAGCAACATTGGAAGGCTTGAAAAGACAAAGAGCTGAGAGGAGCAGAATAAGCAACTCAAAAGGCAGCTTTGGCAAGCGTGGGTGTTGGTGCCTGGGTCCACTCGGGAGATGATGGGCGGAATAATTGAAGAGAGGTGCTTTTTTTAATGGGTGAGCAGCAATCCCCTAATGCGAAGGAAAAATGGCATAGGGAGGACTTGTAAGGATCAATCAAAATGAAACTGCAGAAATTGGAAGGAAATGCACATGATTAAGTGAGAAAAGATGAGGGAATGGAGAAAAAATGATGGATGATTCAGAGAAAACTGATGCTTTTAATGCTTTCTTTGCCTCACTATATCACTTTTACAAGCAAAAGGAGGAAACAAACTAAATTATCACAACGTAGCTGAAAAATTGCACTTGGAAAAGTTATTGGTGTGTAGCCAGAGAGGGTATTTTGAGTGAGACCACTGTACATTTTATCGCAGGGCCTATATTTTTCTGTAACTTCATTTAATCACTGGAGTGGTGAAATAAATAACCCATATAAAAATCGGTGGTTGTCACTGACTTGAGAATACATGCAGGCACTTACCGGGGCTGTATCAGAATTTGAAATGGCTGTAATACTCGGGAAAAATGGCCTGAAATAACAAGAAATCTGATAAAGGCGAGCGCAAAGTGCTGTAGTTTGAAGGAGAAATCAGACTTTCAAGTACGAAATGGGGAAAGAGCTGGCGGAGCAGCAGTACAGTGGGAGTGGATCAGTTGCAGTAGGGACCATTAAATGCAAGGCGATAATAAGCTGCTGGGGGAGGAAGAAGGCAAGTGTCATTCTGGGCTAGCAGGAGAGAGGGATGGAAGAAACGAGAGAGATTATCTTGTTCGATGTGGGGATGGTGTACTGCGATGTGTCATTTTAGGCACAATATTGCAAGAAATCCAGCGGTCACTGGAGAGCGGCCAAAGATTGAATCACAGAATATCGCAAGTTGGAAAGGGACCCATATGGGCCATCAAGTCCAACTCGCTGCTACTTGCAGGACGACCTAAAACTGAACCATATGACTAAGAGCATCGTCCAGACATTCCTTGGACACTGACGGGGTTGGTGCTGTGACCACTTCCATGGAGAGATTGTTCCAGACACCGACCACCCTCTCAGTGAAGAATCTTTTCCTTGTGTCCAGTCTCAACTTTCCCCAATGCAGCTTCATTCCATTTCCTCGTGTCCTATTGCTGGTCACCAGCTAGAGGAGATCAGCACCTTCCTTTTCACCATGAAGATGCCACGGGTGCCCTGCTCAAGGGTCAGGAAGGGTTTTTTTTCCCCAGGGCAGATTGACACTGCTCCCCAGGGGGGTTTTGCCTTACTTGGCCACATTTAGCACAGCCACTTGTCAGGGCTTTTCTGGGGCGCTTTGGCTGCCTGCCCTCTCTTCTTGCAGCACGAAGACACCACGAGTGTCCTGGATCCCCTGGAGCTGCCGCTTTCCGAGTGTCCCTGCATTCAATAAAAGTGGCGTTTTCCCCTCCATCTGTGTTTGTGTCCAATGTGCTCTTCTTGCCCCGGGAGCCTTGTCCTGCAGCTGTGCAGCCAGCAATGGCACAGACATTCGTGCTATGGGCAGCTGGCACAGCTGGCACAGCTGGCAGCTCCTTGTCAGAGCTGGTGGGGTTGGTTGGTTGCCCAAGCCCAACCTGGGTCAAAGTGCCTCAGCAGCCGGAGTGCAAGACACGTTCAGCCTCCTGGTCACCCAAGCTCAGCCTTAGGGGCACACTGAGAGCCACCTTTAAATGAACAGCTGATGGGGCAGTTCATTGTTATCACAAGAAAATGTGATTCAATAGAAAAATCTGGATCTTTCAATACGCGAAAAGGTGCCGAGCTCTGTGTTTTTTCTAGAAGAAATCAGCTAATACGTAGCAAACATGAGTAGGGAGAGACACCAGAGGAAAAATATATTCTAATCTCAGCCTTAAAGCAAGGTACAAGGGGAGCCTGGGAAACCTGCAGGAATAATATGGCTTATGCTCAGTCTTATTTGAAACCCTTCCTTGCCCTAGTTCTTCAAGATGTGGTGGAAATTTCTGCCTTACCCAGTGAGACAAGCCCCCTTCAAACTTCAAATCTCACCTGTGGGTGCCACGTGCCCTTTCAAAGTTGTATCCCTGCTTGATCTTGTGGGTTTCGCACACAAACCCTCGGTGTTCTACGTGCATGTGGTGGTCCCCATCTCCTCTGGGGATGCGGTGGTCCAACCTTCCCCAGCACATGGGGATGAAGAGGAGGGAGAATCCAGCCCCAGCACTGGCTTTGGGTTTTCTCCCTTTTCCAGGAGATGGTGATCAACACCATTAGTGAAGTCAGCTAGAATTCAGGAATAGCAGTTACTCTCTCATAGAAACCATTTGATTGGCATCACTGAGCTGCAAAAAGGCCTAGTGGGCTTGATGATAGATTTTGATCGCCTGGAGATCAGGTTTTCTCTCTAATCTTACAGCAAGGGGAAGAAAACTCATCTGGTATCTTTTGTACTTGCATACATCTGGGAGAGGGATAGCGGATTTTTTGAGGAGATGCAGAATGGGATCAGGCACATAACAAAGAAAAATGTTGTGTTGGAAGCTCTTTGTCTCAAAGGGTTTACCTTGCGGGATTTAGAGTGCGAATACCCTTAGTAAGGAACAACAACAACAAAAAGGCTCTAATATTATTTGCCGGTAATTTTTAATTATACAAAATCATGTGTGGTGATGCTCTGTGTGTGTGTTTGTTGTTCAACCTGCTTCCTGATCTACCAGCCGTTATTAACCTAATTTGATCAAGAGCTTTCTTAAAAATATTAAAACACCATGTGGAAGCAGGCAGCTAGATGGAGCGAAGGGCAAGAGCAAGATGCTCTGAAAGCTCTCTCTTGACGAAAAGGCTGCCGTAGGGGTTTCTCCAACAGCCAGTAGGGAATCCATGAGAAAAACCTGTCATGAACATCTCGAGGGTAGGAAAACCATCAGGGTGAGCTTCTCTTATCAGTCACTGTAGAAACAAACCCCAACAACTAAGGCTGCACAGGCCTTGCCTACTTTCTGCTACCTAGCAGGTAAGCTCCAAATGAGTTCGAGTCAGAAATGTTAGACAATCGAAGAACTTTGGTTAATCTGGACACTTTTGACTTGCTTTTGATGACTTTTTCTCCATAAGGACTTGAAAATAAGTGCTAATGAGTGCTAATTGCTACTTTTTCACCAGTCAGGCCTGCATGGCTCTAAGCAGTGATTGATGACTCCTTCTTCCCTCTCAGAGCGCGTGAGATTTATTTACTGAATTAGCCACTAAGAAAGTGGTCTGTATTCTAAATAAAATGCCGGACATCTTAAATACCTTGGCAATCAGTAAAATAACTACATTTTACTTCTCACTCCCCAGATCATGCTCAGCACATTTCCCTGTGCTTTAGGGAGAAGGACCTTTTCCACAAACCCATGAACATCTTAGAACCTCAGTACATGCACAGAAACTGATATGTCATATTTGGGGCATCTCATTTTTTTATTCAGCCTGAGATCCTTCTAGGTATGGAAACAGTTGCTCTGCTTGGTGTTAATTCCTTAAGCAAAAAATTATCTGCTTCTCTTTAATATGGACGTATAATTTCTTAGCTTCAATTATGTTGTTTTAATACATATAGCAAAGATAATTCTCCTTAATTATTACCTTGAGCACATGGCTGCAGATGCTGTTTACAGATTTATTTTTTTTCCAGTAGGAAGTCTGCATTAGTCCTAAATATTGAAGTGTTTTTCATTATTGAGCGTGCTAATAAGTTATCCAGCCTACAGCTTTCATGTGTCAGGCGATAAGGGCTGTAGTGACTTCATGGTTGCGAAGCCCTCTTTGAAATTAATGTAGGGGAAAAGTAGGGCCCAACCCTTAAATAAATTAACTGGAGTCATTCCAGACACCTGCAGCTGCCACGTGTAACCATCGTTCTTGCGGCTGATGTTTATAGCTAGAGAAACAGGTTTCTGTTTGCAATGGCATTAACCAGCTCCTGGGAACCCCTGAAGCTTGAAAACAGCGTTAGTGTCCTGCTGCTGGTGGTGAGGCGTTTTCTCCTGAGGTTTCTTCAACAAGGAGTTCTGACTGCAAAAGGTCCTCCTGGGCGGGAGGTTGTCTCTCACTCTCTGTGCCCACTGTAGGGATGTCCTTCAGAAACAGGAGCTCCCCAAGTTGTCTTCTCCCACCCATCTCGAGGCTGGGAAGAGGAGAGCAGGGAAGGGAAAGGAGTGGTGTTGGCAGGATGAGTGTGTTACACCGAGGTCTTGCCTTCAGCACCTCTTGTAGGCACCTAGGTATGCACCCACGACCCCCAGGAACCCCGTGGTGACGGGCTGAAAATCACAGGATCCATAGAAGAGATTCTGAGAAAAGAAAAATTCAAAACCGCAGCTACAGACAAGGAAGAGAAGGTCTTCCCTAGCGAGACGATTCTCCATAGGTCACTCTCCTCTCCTGAGATAACCTGTTACGGGAGTCAAAGCTTCCAGGACGAGCTTTGCACTCATAGCACCCCAAGCTACGCAGGGAGGGAATCTTCATGGAGAGGAACTACAGGACTGAGCATCCCCGTGGAAAAGGGACCAGAAGGAGCCAAAGCAGAGGGTAAACCGAATAAACACAATAAACTATTCTGCACACAGCGGGCAAACAAAGCGTGGTTTTCAAGGGATTCACATGCCGCGTGTCCACAGGGGCTCCCTCGCATGAAGCTCGTGTCCCTCCCACACGTCCTGTTCGCCCTCAGACTTCTCTCGTGTTCCTCAGCCATGGCCAAGGCACGACACAGCCTCGCAGGGATAATTTTGAGCGGTGCCTGGGTTCACAGCTCACGGGCTCATCTGGTCGGCCAGAAGGACAATCTGACAACCAACGACAGGACAAGGGGCAACGGGTACAAACTGGAACACAGGGGGTTCCACTTAAATATGAGAAGAAACTTCTTCACAGTGAGGGTGACAGAGCCTGGACCAGGCTGCCCAGGGAGGTTGTGGAGTCTCCTTCTCTGCAGACATTCAAACCCACCTGGACCCCTTCCTGTGTAACCTCATCTGGGTGTTCCTGCTCCGGCGGGGGGATTGGACTGGATGAGCTTTGAGGTCCCTTCCAACCCCTGACATTCTGTGATTCTGTGAAGGACAAACAGAACAGATAAACACTGCCTTCACACTGTAGTTTGTTACGGAAGGCACTAATTTCAGACTTTTTTTTCCCCCCTCTACTCAACCATTGTTTTTCACAAAACATGCAGCTACTTCGTATCTTTGATTTTTAGCTGTCAAAGTTGGTAGAAATCGGCCACCGGACCGCTTATGGGTACAGATGGAGAAAGGGAGCAACCACACAAGCCCTGCACCATAAAGAAACACGGTGTGTGTTTTGCATCTCAACATCTGTACACATCTTTCTTCCATCCTTGGCTCCCTCTGGAGTCACATCCATCACGCTGAATGCACCGAGACTGTGCGCAGCCCATAATATTTCACAGTGTTTCCCATGAGCCCCCAACAGCTTCATAAATAAGATAATCCTGGCTGCATCCTTCCTACAAATGTTTCCATTCGTAGATCCAGCACTTGCTTTTCCTAATTAAAGGCAAATTCCCAGTTCGGATATGTTTTATCATCAAAAAAGTGAAGGGCATCTTTATGTTAAACTAATTAATAAGAAACACAAAAGACTATTAACGTAAGATAATATCACACCTGATAACTGTAGGAAATTGTTTTCCCACTCTAATTATAGTAAAATTCATAACATTTAGCTCCTAGCCTATACTTTGTTTCTTCCTGTTTGATGATTTTTCTTACAATATTGCACAGGTCTATTAAAAAATATCTTTTTTGGGGGGTAAATATTTACATAAGGGCAGCTTTTGGCAAAAGTAACTATGATGATTTGGGGGAAAAGTAAGACAATGATTTAGGATTCCCAGTGACTTAACACTGAATTTTGTCTAATGTCTGATTTCAGTAAATTCTGTCAGTTTGAAATTCAAATGTTGTTTAGGTTTGGGAGGGACTATATGGGAGAAATAGAAAATAAAGGGCAGAAAATTACTAGCATGGAATATAGGGGTAAAAACGGATAGCAGAACAGGAGAGAGACGGTTACCTTGATCCAACCAATGTTTGCACATAGGTTAACCTTGGTCAGGGATTCCCATTGAACCGGATCCTGTTGTAGACAATGACACCGTGCCCTTTGCAGCAACGAATTTGTAGATTTTGAGCAAGCGTTTCCAACAGTGAGAGCACTTGCAAGACAAACTTAAATATTCTAGGTCGGGTAATTTGACATTAAAAAAACTTAAATTTTGATTGTCCGTGTACTTGTAATTATGTATCTCTAGGGTGGCATAAGGTGACTCTTTGTTCCAGATGGAGTGTTTTAGGTGTGCTTTGGGTATGTGGGTGGAGATGCTTTGTGAATGTGCGTTTAGCTTTGTGCACAGTTTTGCAAGAGCACGTTTCTTAAATAGGGGGATCCTGGGAAACACAGAGAGATTGCAGCCCCTTCCCTCAGAACACCCAAAACCTCTGCAGAAACCTCACATCTTCTTCAAGATTTAGCCCCAAAGGACAATGAGGAGAAAGAAGCAGATGTACATGGTACTGTGCTCCGTAGTGGTAATGAAAACTTCAATAATCCAGTTTATTTCCAATATCTGGAAGGGCTGCCCATGGGATGGCATCATTCAGTCCGAATACTCCCAGAACTGACCTGCCCTTGAGGTTGAGGGAAAACATCCCACAAAGTTGGTTCCTGGTGTAGCGCTCAAACCAAAACCCAGCTTGATGGAACCTCCCGCAACAGAATGGTCCTTGAAATGGGTTTTTAAGAGTGTAGGTTATTTTATGGCATATATGAGAAAAAAAAAAAGGCAACAAAAAACCAAGAAAAACAAGCAAGCAAAGTATATTTTCAGTCTGAATTGACAGGATGAGACCCAGAACATCATCTGTTCTTAATCAGGTGAATTAGGTGTGTGTGGAGCCACCTTCTGCTCTGGATGGTGATGAGAGAGGAACCAGAAGGAGCCAGAAAACCCAGTGCTTAGGCCACAGTAACGAAGGCCGGTTAAGCAATTAGCTCCATCCCATCAGTCTGCCCAGTGCTAGAAGAGACCGCTTCAGTTACAGTCCTTGAGCTACCAAAACATCGTCATTCCTTGGTTTCTAAAACATCTGGAAAACTTGATGGGAGATAGAAAGAAATAGCATTCCCTGTTGGGCAAAAACTCCAACACGGTTTCTGGAGGTTACAAACATGTTAATTCCAGAGCTCTGTGTACGTGGTGGCAGCAGAAATAATTTTTCCTGCAGTAGTTTTCATGAGCGCACGGGCAACGCTGATAGTCCTGTTGCCATTGTGGAGCAGGTCGTGGGGTTTTGCTATTTTATTGACCCTACTGTGGGAGCTGGGTGCCCAAGATAAAGGGAAAAAAAAAGTAGCTTTTGGACTTTTCAGCCGAGAATGTAGGAAACAAGTCATTTTTGATAATTCACATTTTCAGTGGTGCGGAGAAAGAGGGGAAAACCAATGTTTTCTCATGGCTAGAAGAATAAACTGATTTTTTATGCATTTGGAGAGAGATGCCAGCAGGCCTCTAGACTTTCTCCCTGAACAAGAACAGTTACCCTTTTATTTCAGATACCAAAGTGGAAATAAATATGCTTCTTAGCACATATATTCACTGATGAAAAAAAAAAAATAGAAAAAGAAAAAAAAATCATGTTCTCTGCTGATAGAAATCAGCACAGCTCCAAATTTACACCATCTGAGTTGCTGACCACAGCTTTACAGGCAGAAGTGATTTGAAGAGCGGCACTGCAGCCCTTTTAACGTTAGCTGGAGGGGAGCAGGGATGGTGCAGGGAGATGCGGTTTTGGGAAGCAATTCACGTCTATCCCTGTGCCGCCTGGGGAAGCTCTCCATGCAGACAGGGACTTTTGCATAAGAAGATGTAGCTTAGGGCTGCCTTAACCCTCCCACCGAGCTGCTAAGCAATCTGAAGCAATGCAGAGCAAACCCTGGGCTGCATTCAAACAACCTGCTTAGGATACATCCTTCCCCACTCCTGTGATTTGGGGTCTGGCCCTGGTATCCCCTCCACTGATGCTGGTGCCTGGCTGCTCATGTTTCGGTGTCCAGGCACGGTCAGAGTGATGCTGGGACCATAGATGTTTGCTGATGCTTTCAAATTTTCTATGTAAAAGTGAAAAAAAAAAAAAATAGTGCAATTATACCTACTTTGTAGAAAAAGCCCTTGGTCCCTGTCTCCCTTTCTTCTTTCACGTTCTGGTCAAAAAAGTGGTATTTTTTTTCTCCCAGAGCATTTCCAGGCTGAGACAGGGGACACTAGGAGTGTGCAGCCAGTTCAGCCGAGGACGTATGAAGCAATCCTGGTTGGAGAGACCAGCTTCATCTCAGCTGCAAAATTAAGATGATGTTTCTTGTAGCTTTTGCAGCAGAGGAGGCCTGGAGGCAGGATTCGGAGGTGGCTGCTGAACGAGGAATGGGTTTTGGGAGCATCCGTCCCACAGGAAGGGCAGGGTGAAGGAAAACAAGTGTTTGGTTTCTCAGTTCAGCACAACGCACATCGGACGCACAAACAGGCTGCATGAGAGCCCTTTGCTGTGAGCTCCTGTGGTTAATATTAATTTAGCATCAATAATTAGCAGGGTGGGAGAGCATCCCCAGCAAGGCCACACTGCCAAGGCATCAAGTAGCAAAGGTTCTTCCTTGACTCCAAATGGTTTTGCCAAGGCTGGAAACATCCCAACCAAAGAAATAGTGAAAAAGTGCATTGCTAGAGAAGGGGAAAAATGGGTAGAAAAGGATTTCTGTTTAAAGTCCCTTGCTGCAGTGTTATTTTTGCTCCTGAAGTGCTGAACGGTGGGACTGTGAGGGTGAAAGGCCTTTGGGTGTCTCCACAGCCACACTTCACCGGGGCTGAACAGCCGGTGATGGAAGAAATGCTGGATTCTGTCCTAAGAATTGTATTTTCCTACTAAATGTTGATTACCTTCCACAAAACATCCCTTTTTCCTGTACAATGCCAGCAGGTAAAACATAGCCCCAATTCTGAATATCTCTACAATTTCTCTTTCTTTAAGTCCTTGCACCTCCACAAATTCCCCCATGCCAAACTGGGAACAGCTGTATTTCCACTAACTGTTGAATTCTCTACTGGAGATTTACCAAGATCACCCTGCGCTGGCTTTGAACTGATGCTGGAGAAGGGATGACGATGGTGATGTGCCACCCTCAGACTTGCTGATCGCCACTTGGTACTTTGAATACTGAAGACAGGAACCATCAGGCACAGCTGGATGAGATCAGGAGTTTTGGATGTGAAGTTGGTCGGTATTAAACTGGCATGAAAACTGCCTCAGCCACCAGCTTAACTACTCTGGTTGATGCCGTGGTTTTGGGAAGGCAAATGTCCTGGGCTTGCTGTGAATAAACCTTGTGGATCCACTTAAAGGGAAGTTGGCAGTAAAAAAAAATCCATCAGGAGCAGATGTATCTTCACATACTTTTCATTCACAGCCTCTTTTCCTACCCAATAACCCAATATGTGCTATAATTACTATATTATATATATAACATACATAGAGTTAGTTAGAAGTTAGGTAGTTAGAAGAGTGGTCCCAAACTGATACCTACAAGATCTACCTCTCCATTAGCAGCTTGTACACCCATTCCTCCCCAACCACAGACACCATATGGGTTTTCTAAATAAAAATTGCTTCCTAAAATGAAAATATTCCCACTGTTCATACACCTGCATGCCCACATGGCTATCGGCTTGTTTTTTCCTAATTAATCCAGACTCCCCTTAAGGAAGAAGGTAAGGAGACCTTGTTTTATGACAGCGTGGAGGCAGATGGGGGAGGAATAATAAAAGCAGTAAAGAGAGGAAAGAAGAAGAAACAGCCCCTTTCCCCCCACCCCACATTGGATATTCTTGCAAGACAGCCATTCTCAGGCAAACAGGAGCTTTTCTTCTGTCTGGGAGGTGATTTTTAAGGCAAACAAGGCATCGTGTGTATTAGTGTAGGGGCTGTTCTTGGAGGAAGAAGCGGCAGGGAGCTGGGGGATGGGAAGCAGATGGGGTTGTTGTGCTGGGAGGTAACAGGGAAAAATAAATGAGTCTGTGCTGGGTCGAAAACATCACAGATGTGGCTATTACAGACTTGCTGGTGCGGCGGGTTCCTGGAAGGGAGCTGTTTGTCTGAACACCCATCCCGTGCGCTCCAGCCTGTGACAAACACAGAGTAACCCGGGGTACAAGAAGCCCCATGTCACGGTGGTGTAATAAGACACGTCTTCAAGAACAGTATCACCCCTTCCAGGAGAATGGCATGCACTTTTGGAATAGCCCTTTTCACTAACTAAAAAAGCTCTTGTTGAAAAGAAACCTACCGAAATCTTAATTTTCCCATTTGGCGCATGAATTAAAAGTCAAATATGCTAAACCAGATTCTTCCTACCCACCTTCTGATGCGAATAACCAAGGTTTTAAAGGAAAAGGCAGTACTACTGAGGTAATAGCACAAGGCTGGGTTTAGATCTGTTCTCATTTGTGCTGCGATTTTCAGTTCATTGACTTCGGTAGATCCGCTTTGCCTTAACAGCCTGAAACCGCCCGAGCAGTGGTACTGCTGGAAACCAGCCACCCATCCAGCCTGCTCTGATGGTGATGGCCAAGAGGACAAGAATCCACTCTGCCTTGTAGATGTGCAGTGAGGTGGACACCAAGGGAGGCTTTTGGGTGGGTCCTGTCCAACGAAGTGAGGTGCCAAACCAGAAACCACGCTCTGCTTCGCAATGAGTGCTGAGCAATGGGCATCTCCACCCCCTTGGTAGGTGTCTGGGGTGGACTGCATGGACCTAAGCAAGACAGCTAGCTCAGACCTGGTGTGTGCTGAAGGCTGAAGGTAGGTAAGATGAGTCCAGGTCTTCGTCATGGGCTTCTAAGGAGAACTGCAGGTGCACTGTGTTATTTCCAGGGCTTCATCCACAGCGTCATTCCCCTGTTGAACCACACTGGAGGGGAGCAATGGCCTTGTCTGCACAGTGGTTGTTTTCAAAACCTAAGGCTGAACATGAACGGTGCATGCACAACCTCCAAGAAATCTGAATCATTCCTGACAGTCCCTGCAATGCTTGGTGATGTTTGTCTTTTTTCCCAGGTTAGCAGAAGGGTGGCAGCAGCTGTACAAAGGCAGGAAGAGCTCACCCTAATTGCAAATCTTTGCTCACACTGGTGAAGTCATCTGGCCATAGACTTCTGACTATCTGTGTTAAGGTTCCTCTGCCAGATAAATAAACCTTTCTGTCACCTCCTTACCATTTGACCCTAGCCCAGGGTTCTTAGTTAAGGCTAATTAAGACTGTAAGAAACAGTCCGTAGACTCATAGAATGTCCTGAGTTGGAAGGGACCCATGAGGATCACCAAGTCTAACATACCTGTGGTACATACAATCGAGACAGATAAGGAGGTATAAAGTTTTCAAGGGTCTGCACACTGCAGCCCAGTGCATCATTAGTCCTGAAATAAAAAGGATTTGAGCACAGCAACTTACATGGCAGTTACGTTGGTGGACACCATCACTTTTCTCTATTTTTTTAATTTAAACATACAAATCATTGCAATGGCACTGGGTTTGCACAGGTATCCGTGGTGGGTTTGCCCTAATAGCTACAGCTGACAATTGCATTGTTCACATCCAAGACTCAACCTGCTTGTTGACTTCTGAGTGTGGGAATGAATCAAGTCAAACCATCATGGCAAATGAAACTGGAGTTTATGCACTCTGGTACTTCAGGAAATTGGATACATGAGGATCATGCTTCAGTTTTCCTAGAGAATATCCATGAAGGTCCATTTCAGAAAGGACACTATTGCTCAGGTACTTAAAGTCTTACCATAGCAATGAGACCGGGACAGAACTTGCTCTGCAGCAGCCAAGCTCTAAAGTGTGGTTAAACAGGGATGAAACAAAGGCCACATAGAGCAGAAAATGTTTTTGTTAGGGGATAGAATTTACATGGAAATGCTCAGCAAGGAAGATGGTGGTGCACAACGTAAAACCTCTCACTAGCTGGTGTTTTCCTGCCTGCAGAGCCCTGATTAGATCTTATCTGACCACAGCCAGCACAGCTGGCGGGCACTGGAAACACACAGATACGGCAAAACACAGTGCAGTCCCACTCAGAAAGTGACCCACGGGAACAAAGAGTGGCCGAGCTCCCCTCTGGTGGGTGAGGAATGAGGGTGCAGCTAGAAGGTGTCACTCATGGGTGTAGAGAGGTGGTGGGAATGCTTTGTCTGGTATATACTTAGAGAATCACAGAATCATAGAATGGTTTGGGTTGGAAGGGACCTTCAAAGCTCATCCAGTGCCACCCCTGCCATGAGCAGGGACATCTGCACCAGATCGGGGTTGCTCAGAGCCCCGTCCAGCCTGGCCTGGGATGTCTCCAGGGATGGGGCATCCACCACCTCTCTGGGCAACCTGGGACAGGGTTTCACCACCCTCAGTGTAAAACATTTCTTCCTCGTGTCCAGCCTGAATCTGCCCTCCTTTAGTTTAAAACCATCACACCCCTGTCCTGTCATAACAGGCCCTTCTAAAACGTCTGTCCCCATCTTTCTTACAGGCTCATTTTAGGTACTGAAAGGCCACAATAATGTCTCCCTGGAGCAAAGTGTCAATGGCAACCTGGGGGTTCTAGGGAGCTGGCAGGAGGTTGCTCCTGCCAAATCATACCTGGCTCTTTCCAAATAGTTGCTTTTGCAGTCATTTTCCACAAGCTCTGTCTCACTTCTCCTGTGCAGAGCCAGGTCCCAGCCCAACCACGGAGCTCCGCAGGCACATCACAGAAACCTTGGAGAGATGTGGGCCACCAATATTTAGTTAGCCTCTTTGGTCCAAGCGGGTATCAAAACTGAGTGAGACTGGAAGAGCAGCTGGTGAGAAATGCTCAGACAAACTCTCGAGCTATTTCTTGCATCAGGCTTTTGATCTAGTTGGAGACAGGGACCTAGTTTTGGGGGCTGAAGTTCAGGTGTCCATGAAGGGTTGTGTTAAGGTGCATGGGTTTCTGTAAGACTCAGCCTGACTAAAATATGCCACTGACACGGATGATGAGGCAAATGACTTTTTATGTCTCCGTTTCCCCCTCTGTAATGAGGATAATAACGATGTTTGTCAAACAGCTACGATGATAAATCAATACAAGAGCCTGGATGGCGAATAAGACAGAGACCATCATATTCCAAGAAGAAGTTACTGAAAAGTCAAGGTGAGGAGCCTCTTTTTGGCAGCTGCTGGGAGTGGATGTGGCCATAGAGTGGACCGTTTGCCGTGGTCCTCGCTCAAGCCCTGGGCATGTGTGGGAGATGGGAAAAGTCAAGCTGACAAGAGCCCATGAAGGTGTGATTCAGCCCACACTTGGCCTGAGACAGGGTTTGGCAGCTCAATAGTGGAGAGTAAAATGGGTGTTGCTAAATGAAAGGAGCAGAGTTCCATAAAGCATCTTGGCTTTCCTTGCTTTCTACGCCTATGCAAATTTAATTTAGAGAGAGTGCCTACAAGATTCAATTAAATGAGTTTTCAAAGAGCACAAAGTGAACTTCAGTTCCATGAGTGAAAAACACCTGCATTGTGGCATGAGGCTTAGAGACAGCTGTTTGATCAGACACCACTGTCCCACATACACTTCCCACCAAGCAGGAGAAACTTCTAGGCTGATGGACAACTATGGCAATGAACACACCCCCTTGGTTGACAGACAGGGCCCTTGACCAATGAAATGCCTCAGTTCAGAGAAGTTTCTGGACCACTACCAAAAATAGCCACAGCCCAGGTTGAGCTGGGGTATAAATAGGGCTGGTGGAGGCTTTGGTGTGGTTGGTCTCCTTGCAGCATTGGGGTTGCAATCAGAAGCTCTCTTTCTCGGACCAGCCGCTTGAAGACCGTTGCCTGGGGTTTGAGGTAACTCACTGCCTTGTTAAGTGATTTGGTTACCATTGGGACTTTTGACTTTGTAAGACTGGGAAGGTGTGTATTTTGAACCATCACTCTAAAGTTTTGGGATCTGATCCCTTGAGTTTGAGTCAGCTGTGTAGTAATCGAACTCTGAAGCTGTGTCTTATAATGTTGTTGGAGTGTTGAATAATTTTATATAAATGCCATTTCTAGTTGGTTTTCCGCTAAATAGGTCTGGTTGGAGTAAAGACTGTTTGGAGTTTACTGCCTGCCTAAATTGGCTTCTAGGCTGCCTTCATGACAACCATGCAACAACTGTTGTGGGGCTGTAGCTTTCTTATCAATTAGATTAAAGTATGTTTTCCAGCTGAGTTATAGAGCTCTGAAAAATGAGATTCAACCTTCTGCTAAAACCCTTCTCCTTTCCACCAAATTCTGTGTTAATTCACTTTTGGGAAATCTTCTCATGGTCTGCTCACACCCCAGCAGAAGTGGAGTTGGGCAGCTGGAAGAGTTACAGTGGCCAACACTGGCCCTGGTAGCCGGAAAGTCAGGAATTTCAGTAAAACTTCGCAAAAAATCATCTGCTTTTATTAAATATTGGCAACTTCTGTTTTCAGCTCAGGCAGTGATTGAGACTTTTGGCTAAAATTTATCAATTGGATCCTTCCTTTGCTTGGCAACTTGTCTGGTAATTCTGTTGTGTAGATGGAGTGTGGCTTGCCAAGAGTGGGGGGCACTGATTTAGTCCTTGGGCAATTTCAGCTCAGCTTCACCACTTGTTTGCTGATGGGAACTGTGCAGAGGAAGGCAGGGTTTAAGCCTAGATCCAAAGGGTCATCTTGGTGCACCATGGCAGGTTTACAGCTACTCCACAGGTAATGCCTGGTCTTGTGAAAAAGGATTATCACCTACCTTAGCTGCCCTCTGTCAGCCCAAACGGTAGCTTTGAGTTCTGATATTTATCCTCTCCGTAGGAAGAGCTGAGCTCAGGACACAGCCCAGGGCAGTCCTACTGTCCCTGTTCTGGAGCGCTCGTGCTTTTTCTGCAGGACTCACTGACTCGGGGGTTCACCTGCCAGGCAGCTCTAGGGCATAGCCTGAAGCCATTGCAAAAGCATGTTTTATGTTAAAATGAAAAAGTTTAAATTTGAGCAAGGTCATGCTTACGTGAAAGTCTGCATTTCCCTTCCAAGCGGATGGGACTAATTTCTCCTGTAGGTCCTCTTCACCCATTAGCACTTTTTTCGTTTTTTTCTCCAACCTATGCATGAGCTTTTAATGGCTCCCACCCTGGATTTGGGGGTCTCCAGCTTCCCATGGGCTGCTAAGGTCCACCCTGTTATTGCAAATCTGGAAAATGCTGGGATACGTCCAGCAACTTTTCTTTCTCCTTTCCAGCACCATCCCTGCAACACAGCTGTATTGCCAAGGAGCTGGTGCTAATGCTTTGAGCTTGCCTCATGGACATTCTCAGGGCACAAATATCGTAATGTAGGGGGAAATGGGGTGAATAAATGTGAGATCACGCTGTGTCAGCTGCTTTCCCAGCTTTATAATGTGTTCCCCAGCAGATCTCCGTGTTGGCAGTCTTCCCTCTACATGTGAAGATCTCTTTTTGAGAGATACAAGGGCTGTCAGCTTAATTTTTTTTTCCCTACTGCCTTCTCTATGGTAGCCAACACCTGGAGTGAAAGGCCAAAGGGATAATCTGAGCTTTCGTTTCATAAAAGCACTGCTTTTCTGTAGAAAACCAGAAAGGAGATACTGCTCCAAAAGTGTTTTTTTTTTTTTTTGTCGTATCATGATTGAAAATAAATATGACCATTTTAACTTGGAATCCTGGGATTCTTGAATTGGGGGAAATGGCTGAAAGCAGGCCTAAATACTGTGTTTGGGTGGATAATCTGCTTATTGATAAAGACTCGAGCTCCTCATCTTTGTTCTGGGGTTGGTTTGGGCATCAAGACTTGACTCTGGCTGCTGTCTCATGTTCGTCACCTGCCGATGGCACTACGCTGCCTCTTGCATGTGAGTGTAATGCAGTGGCTGTGGTTAATGAGCAAAGCTCCTTTTTGTTATTCAGCAACGTTAATGTCTATGGAAGGGAAGGACAAAATGAGCCAAGTTCATTTCAGTTCTGGGAGGAACCTGGGAAAATAGCGATGTTCTCCAAATGGGAAAGAGAGAAAATGAGGAGATTAAAAAAAAAAATTCCAGTTTCTAAGAGGACTTACAAATAACAATTTAAAAGATAGCTGAGTGTTCTGCTTAAATGAAAAACGTGGTTACATTGTAGGCAGGTGAATGGCTTTCCATATCATCTTTCTGTGTCATTTTTTTTCCTCTTATTTGATTCTGTTGGTGTTGTGAAATGGTGCTGGAGGCTGTTGACTTTTCTCCTGGGGGTAAGTGGAGGAGGCACTCAGAATAAGTCACGTCCTTTGGAGATGATCACTCTGGTCTGGCACCCCTGGAAGTGAGTTGTGTCGATGCAGCATTCATATTGCTCAGATGAGCACATCAAGCTCGGAAGTCCAGGTGGATATGTTCATGGGATGAATGAGCAGTGCGGTGGGCAGCTAAACAGTGGAGCCCCATGTCCTATGGACTTGTCTCCAGATGCATTTATGTTCTCTGTGGGCTTCCTGATGTCCAGCAAAGCGACCTGTCTCTCTGTGGAGGGAGAAATTGATGTTTTCTTTCTACTCTCCCTCCGCAGAGTAGAAAAAGTAGAAAAAGCAGAAAACTGCTTTTTCTTAAGGCTTCCCTACAGTGGCATTATGTGGTTGGAATACGGTATGATAGCCAAAAGTTACTGAGGATGGAGGAGACCAGCAGGCACATGCCAACAGCATCCTGGCCTGTATCAGGAATAGTGTGGCCAGCAGGATTAAAGAAGTGATTGTGCCACTGCATTGGGCACTGGTGAGGCCACACCTTGAATACTGTGTTCAGTTTTGGGCCTCTCGTCATGAGAAGGACACTGAAATACTAGAGAGAGTGCAGAGGAGGTGATGAAGCTGGTGAGGGGTCTGGAGCACAAGTGTGATGAGCGGTTGAGGGAGCTGGGACTGTTCAGCCTGGAGAACTGAGGGGAGACCTCGCTCTCTGCAACTGCCTGAAAAGAGGTTGGAGCATGGAGGGTGTTGGTCTCTTCTCCCAAGTAACAAGTGATAGGACAAGAGGAAATGGCCTCAAGTTGCACCAGGGGAGGTTTAGATTGGATATTAGGAAAAACTTCTTCCCGGAAAGGGCTGTCAGGCATTGGAACAGGCTGCCCAGGGCAGTGGTGGAGTCACCATCCCTGGAGGGGTTTAAAAGACACATAGATTATGTTCTTAAGGACATGGTTTAGTGCTAGAGTTGGGTTATGGTTGGACTCGATCCTGAGGGTCTCTTCCAACTGGAATGATTCAGTGATTCTATGTATGGAGGTGGTGCAGAGAGAGTGTGTCATCAGACAAACCTCTGTTTCTCAGGGTACGGGCTGTAAATGCCACATGCAGACTCTAAGGCTGTCAAGTCCAGCTCTCTGGAGCTGGTAAACCCCAGAATTAAACAGCCTGCACAGCCACAATGTAGGCCTTTGTGCACATCAAATACAATATGTCCTTTAATTATCTGATCACCTATCATTTGGAATTATTTTAATCCAGTGAATTGCTCTAGGCCACATTAACACACGCTGTTCAAACCACACACTGAATTCAACATTAATTTCCTTGTGAGGGCCTCTGTAATGCTTCAGCATCTGATCAATATTAATGCGTTTATCTTCACAGCGCTCCTGCGATATCGCCAGCTGGTGAACTGAGGCATGGAGAGATAAAGGCCAAAATGATCAAACGCGCTTGCTAATTTTGGGTGCTTAATTTGCTGCACTGGGGATCTGATCTTACGGGGCACTTGGCATTTCACCGCACTCAGTGTGCGCAAAGCGTGGCTCATGTGGGCTTGTCCCTGCCTCCCAGTGCAAATCCAGCCCGAGTGTCCTGCACAGGGCAGCTGGCATGGGAAGGAGACCTGTACGGGCAGGTCCTTCTCTATGCAACTGAATTCCCTGTGCTGAACTGTTCATAGCAAGGGAGAAATCCTCACGGGGGGAAAGAAAACCCCAAACAACAAACAAACCAACCAAACAAAAGCCAAGTAAACCTGCATTGACCAAATATGAGCCATCAGTGTGGCCAAAAAGGCCAACAGCATCTGGGCTTGTATCAGGAGTAGTGTGGCCAGCAGGACCAGGGCAGTGATCGTCCACCTGTACTGGGGGGGCACTGGTGAGGCCGCACCTCGAATCCTGTGTTCAGTTTTGGGCCCCTCATGTCAAGAANGGCTCTTCTACCAGGTAACAAGTGATAGGATGAGAGGAAATGGCCTCAAGTTGTACCAGGGGAGGTTCAGATTGGATATTAGGAAAATTTCTTCACAGAAGGGGTTGTCAGGCATTGGAACAGGCTGCCCAGGGCAGTGGTGGAGTCACCATCCCTGGAGGGGTTTAAAAGGCTTTTAGATGAGGTTCTTAGGGACATGGTTTAGAGGTGGACTTGGCTGTGTTGGGTTAATGGTTGGACTTGATGATCTTAAAAGGTCTTTTCCAGTAACTCTATGATGTCAAATTGGAAGTCTTTGGACAACTTCTTTTATATTTTTGCAGCTTTTGAGTCCTTAACCTCATTGCCCAATGTTCTTTCAACATAAACTTGGGAGATGTAACATCCTAACTCAGTGCTCCCTCCAGAAACCAGGCATGCAAAGCCAAATCAGCCAAACTGAGCGGAGAAGGATCTGGTTCTCATTTTGACCAAAACTTGGCTCGTTGGTGAGGCTCAGCCCGTTGGATCCTGAGCCCGGACCTCCACCTTTGCGGGTTTGCGTTACCCATGCGGCTCTTTAAAGTTGCGAGACATGTTTGGCCAGTGATTTCACGCCGGGTGCTTTGCAGCTTGGAAACATCAAGATTTGGGACTCCTGAGCTCAGCACTAGGAATCGAGTAGGGTGTGTGTGGTTTTCTTTTCTGTAACCTGTACCACTGGGAGCATCTCCTGTCCTTCACCCCTTTATCCTGCCCATCTCTCATTTACTCCCTGCTCTCCGTTCTGGCTCCTGTTGGCTCTCCCATTGCTACATCTATCTGTACCACCGTGTTACTCCTCTCTCTTCTGCTTTGGCAGCGACAGTTTTATTTTTTTTTCCCGCAGTTTTATGTGACCGTGATTTATGACCCTGAGTTTAAAGATTTACTGCAATGTGCAGATGACATGGCAGACTCTGTAAGTGATGTGTTCAGCCTGGTTATTATTCTCTTAAATCCCATTTTTTTCCATAGTGAAACAAGCTGCATCACTTTGTCAAGACTTTCATCCTCTGAACTCCTAGGTTTATTCACATGAGAATAAAACCAGGGAAGAAAAGCCACAACTTAAAAAGGTTGGCTGGCATCTATGAACCTCAGGAGTAATATAAGCACCTGGGGGCTTAACCAAGCACCAGATGGTCTTCAGGCAACTGTTTGCATGCAGAAGATTCATGTCTCCATTGGCACTTGCTTATTGTGCTTTACAGACATGGTTTAAAAACCCTACAGCAATTTCAGCTCCCTCCTCCGTGTCAGAAAAAGCAGCGCAGGCAGCAGCCATCTCCTTTCTTTTGCGTTTTGTGTGTTTTCAGGCAGTTTTTTGACCAAGATGAGCAAGGGCCTTAGGTCACATTAAAGAGCTTAAACTGATCTAAGGCTTTAACATGCTTAAAGGTGGTGTAAGGACATCTATTATATTTAACCCTAAAAAGAACACAAAGCACCCTGTATCTAAGACCTACGGAAGTCTCTTGTTTGGTGTGGATTGTTTTTTCTTCACATGCATCTTCTTGATGTACAAACCAAGTCGAAGTCCCCTAAAATTGCTGAGAAGTCTTGAATTGGCTCAAAGGAGCATTGCTGTTGTGCAGCAGGTTCAGCCTGCTGTTGGGCGCATCTCTAGAACTGAGATTATAATTTTCTGTACTGAACTTGTGGTGTTGAAACTAACCTGGAGGACATTAAAACCTGACTGTAAGCACTAGTTTCACCTGTGGGGAAAGCCTGAAACCTGTGGTCCCCTGTCAAAGTGCACCTTTCAAACTGTGGTTCTTTTTAATTACTGTCCAGTGAAAGAAATATCAGTGAACATTTTTTTAAGTGATTTGCTCATTAAAAAAAGCATTTAAATTTATCATATAAAATAAGCATTTTTGTCTCTTTAAGTAAACAATTATTGTAATAAGTTAATTTTCTCATGACTCAGCATAATACCCAAGAGGATTTCCTCTGGATTTCCAAATGGGTCACCTCGGGTCAAAAGCTGGAGCTACAACATTCCCACCCTTGAAAATGCCAAAAAATGCTGTGAATACATGAGGAAAAAAAAAAAGGCGAGTATGGGGGGAATGTTTATAATGCTGGTCAGATCTGGCATCTAATGAATTCAAGAGAGTAACCTGTGCTGCTAAATTTGAAGATACCTTGCTCTGGGATTTTATTTCATCTTAGGCTTGTCCTAGAGACTATGAAGCGTCTGAGGTAGAGTTTTGCTTTGAATTGCTTGCCAAACTCTACCCACATCATCCATACTGTAGTTCGTGTGTGTATATAACCGTGCATTTAAAAACAATCTACCTTCTCCCTAGGGCTGGCCCAAATTTTTTCTGTCGCAAGCAGAAAAGCCGCTATGTGAGGTTGCTATGTGGTAGGAAAGGCAGCAGAGAACAGCTGCGTGCTCGAGTGGTGTTTGCTTTGCATTCAGGCTGCTCTGGTTCACATGCTGGAAGTTGCTGACTTGCAAACTGCAGCTTGTACGTCGCGTTTTAACCCAAAGCGTGGACACGGATGTGTGGGTGCTCTGACCCGGGTGGCCGAGCAACGGGCGCGTTTCTGCCGTTCTTGCAGAAAAGCGTCAATAGCGCTGATTTGTGATTGGAAAGGGAGATGGTGTTGCACGACCCAGAAATGATGTTGGGAAAGAGATCCAGTGTTATAGTATTTAAGCAGGAAAAAGCTTGCAAGTGGAAACTTGGAAAGCAGATGCAACTCCGTTATTTATGCTCATTGTAATGTAGTTTGCGTAGTGGCCATACTAAGAGCCAGCAGTGAGTGTGGCCAAATGCAGCCGTACCATATGTGGGCAAGCACAGCATCATTTGGAAGGACTGAAGCGGTAAAAACATAGTTCTAAATACTAATGCAAGAATCCTTTAACTTTATTCTGCAATAGAATGTCTCATATAGAAGTGAAATTTTAATTTCTCCCCTAAATTTCCAATATTTCCATAGGAGGCTTTATAAAAAAATATGGAACCTCCACATCTGTGATATAAGGGTTTGAGTTTGTGTTGTGTGGCGTGATGGGGGGGAAAAAGCATATGTAGCTATTTCAAATGCACATCAGCCACGTCTGCTCATTAGCTATTTTCTGATATGAACCCTTGGCAGAGCAGCAGAGCATGAGAGGTGCCACCGTGCAGCCACAAAAAGGGCCCAAATTGTTGGCAGTCTTAAATCTGGCATTTCTGCGTGCTCCATTTTACCACTCTATTAATGTTCTTGTAATCTAGTTGCATGTAATTAAACATCAAATACAGCCGTACAGAGCCATGTAGCTGCAGCATGCCTTACTATATGCAGCTACTCCAGAGAACTTCTCATGTAAGATTTTCATTTTTAAAAAAATACCTGTTCTTCAAATAACTACAATAGTTCTGCGGGAGCTTGTCAGTCAAGTGGGATTACAGACTCCCTAAATTCAGCCTGACATGACAGACTGAAATGACTCTGAGGGGGCTGTCACGGTCTGTTGTGCCAGTGGTCCCTGTCTAATGGGAGCATCTCGTACAATTCTCATTAAAACTGTAATGGCTGCTGAGATTTCTGTATTACCAGTTACTTCGAATGTGAGTTATCACAAAAAAGCGCGTTCACATGATGCTAAAGGTGCAGGTTAAATAAGGAAAAGAGAAATTTACGGGATGACATGTACCTATACCTTATGCAATTTTGATGATGAGAAATTGCAGCATTGGCGAGGATTTGGGCAATTTTAAGTAAAATTTTTGCCTGCTGAAAGCAGGAATGGAAAAGCAGAGATGCTGCCTGTGCAGTGAGATTTTAATGTGATGCTGTAGGGACCAACGTGACTTCATCAATAACAGCGGTGGATGGCTTTGGTATGCCATAGCTCCAAGACAAGTTATGGTGCTTGTCTTCCAGATGGATGGAGCTCTTTGGCCTCCGTCACACTGGAGGTCAGGGCAGACGATCATATTTGCCCTTTTTGGCCTCAAACTCTGAGTCTTCTCCTGAAGACAGAGGGTTACATTCTGTAACCCCATTCAGCACACCCAAATCACAGCATGGCGTTTCTGATACCAAGTGATTTACGTGTGGAAAAGAGAGGGGGGGGGACGACAAAAAGTCACGGTAGTGTGGGTTGAAGGGAAAGTTGTATTTGAGTGTCAGCTGCACATTTTTAGGTCAGTCCTACCTTTTAATTTCCCAGGTATGCAGTGGCACAGAGAGCCTGCTTGGGGACTCCTGGTGGCACTATCGTGGAGCAGGTCGTAAGGATCATGGAATGAAAGAAATTCTGAGGGGAGCGAGAGGATGGATATAAGTCAGGAGCAGAAGTAAAGCTGTTCAGAGTGCACGCTGTGACAGCTCATAAGCACCCGTTGTAGAAAATCCCGAGCTGTTTGGGATGCCTGCGTGGCTGGACAGCCACCAAAGCACCAAATTAGAGGGATGCGGTAATAAAACAGCAGGAGCTGGCACACACGAAGCCAGGTGGCTCTGCCCAGCAGAGGGTAGCATTGCCCAAACCCCCCGGCCTCTTCTCCAAGTTTACACCTTCCCACACCTCTGAACTCACACCTCTGCCACATCCTCTTCGAGCTGAGAGTCCCAGCTCAGCCCAGACCCAGGAAAAGCCTCGCAGGCTGGTACCTTGTACATTCCGCTCATTAATTAGGAGAAACCTGGAAAAATCAGCGTTGAAAGTAGAATTTTGAGCAGTCTGTTAAAGGATGCAATGCATGTTGAACAGTTATGCGCATACAATCACATCTGGTTTTAAGTAAATGTTATTTAGTTGTTTGTATTAGGATGTGTTTTCAGGTATCTAATTTGATGATCAGGTTTGGCGCTGCCTCTGAGGCACAGGAGTGCCTGTACCTGCCGGCAGCGAGGCACCTAACTTGTGTGCCCCAAAGGAATTGCACTTCCTTAGTGTCTTAAATATTCTGAAACTGAAGCCCAGAGATATTAACTAGAAATGCATCTCGGTTAGTCTAGCCTATAATTTTCTCTGATGAATCCGTGCATCAGAGCTCAGCCGGTGCTTGATGTGACGGCACTAGAGGTCTCAGCGTCGCCGAGGAAAATTTAAAGAAAAGCCGCTTTTAGCAATAATTTCAGCGAGGCCACGCGTGTGTGTTTGTCTGCGCTGTCGGGACGGCCACGGGGCTGCGCGGTGCCCATCGCCCTGCGTCTGGGCTCGGGGGTGCCCCTCGCTTTGCCGGGGGCAGCGCTGGGTACCCCTTGCCGAGGGGTGAATTTTTGCATCCCAGGAGTGTGCGTGGGGCAGGAGGACACCGCATCCCGCCCGGCCAGGCAGCGCAGCCTCTTGTAGTGTGTCTTTTTAAATTTTTTTTTTTCTGCTTTCCTTTTTTTTTTTTTTTTTTTCTTTGTTTTCCCTCCCCTCCCCTTTTACGTGG